>OY986437.1:87424164-87714164 GCA_963920525.1 Dichetophora obliterata
ATAATAATAATAATAATAATAATAATAATAATAATAATAATAATAATAATAATAATAATAATAATAATAATAATAATAATAATAATAATAATAATAATAATAATAATAATAATAATAATAATAATAATAATAATAATAATAATAATAATAATAATAATAATAATAATAATAATAATAATAATAATAATAATAATAATAATAATAATAATAATAATAATAATAATAATAATAATAATAATAATAATAATAATAATAATAATAATAATAATAATAATAATAATAATAATAATAATAATAATAATAATAATAATAATAATAATAATAATAATAATAATAATAATAATAATAATAATAATAATAATAATAATAATAATAATAATAATAATAATAATAATAATAATAATAATAATAATAATAATAATAATAATAATAATAATAATAATAATAATAATAATAATAATAATAATAATAATAATAATAATAATAATAATAATAATAATAATAATAATAATAATAATAATAATAATAATAATAATAATAATAATAATAATAATAATAATAATAATAATAATAATAATAATAATAATAATAATAATAATAATAATAATAATAATAATAATAATAATAATAATAATAATAATAATAATAATAATAATAATAATAATAATAATAATAATATAATAATAATAATAATAATAATAATAATAATAATAATAATAATAATAATAATAATAATAATAATAATAATAATAATAATAATAATAATAATAATAATAATAATAATAATAATAATAATAATAATAATAATAATAATAATAATAATAATAATAATAATAATAATAATAATAATAATAATAATAATAATAATAATAATAATAATAATAATAATAATAATAATAATAATAATAATAATAATAATAATAATAATAATAATAATAATAATAATAATAATAATAATAATAATAATAATAATAATAATAATAATAATAATAATAATAATAATAATAATAATAATAATAATAATAATAATAATAATAATAATAATAATAATAATAATAATAATAATAATAATAATAATAATAATAATAATAATAATAATAATAATAATAATAATAATAATAATAATAATAATAATAATAATAATAATAATAATAATAATAATAACAATAATAATAATAATAATAATAATAATAATAATAATAATAATAATAATAATAATAATAATAATAATAATAATAATAATAATAATAATAATAATAATAATAATAATAATAATAATAATAATAATAATAATAATAATAATAATAATAATAATAATAATAATAATAATAATAATAATAATAATAATAATAATAATAATAATAATAATAATAATAATAATAATAATAATAATAATAATAATAATAATAATAATAATAATAATAATAATAATAATAATAATAATAATAATAATAATAATAATAATAATAATAATAATAATAATAATAATAATAATAATAATAATAATAATAATAATAATAATAATAATAATAATAATAATAATAATAATAATAATAATAATAATAATAATAATAATAATAATAATAATAATAATAATAATAATAATAATAATAATAATAATAATAATAATAATAATAATAATAATAATAATAATAATAATAATAATAATAATAATAATAATAATAATAATAATAATAATAATAATAATAATAATAATAATAATAATAATAATAATAATAATAATAATAATAATAATAATAAAAATAATAATAATAATAATAATAATAATAATAATAATAATAATAATAATAATAATAATAATAATAATAATAATAATAATAATAATAATAATAATAATAATAATAATAATAATAATAATGATAATAATAATAATAATGATAATAATAATAATAATAATAATAATAATAATAATAATAATAATAATAATAATAATAATAATAATAATAATAATAATAATAATAATAATAATAATAATAATAATAATAATAATAATAATAATAATAATAATAATAATAATAATAATAATAATAATAATAATAATAATAATAATAATAATAATAATAATAATACTAATAATTATAATAATAATAATAATAATAATAATAATAATAATAATACTAATAATAATAATAATAATAATAATAATAATAATAATAATAATAATAATAATAATAATAATAATAATAATAATAATAATAATAATAATAATAATAATAATAATAATAATAATAATAATAATAATAATAATAATAATAATAATAATAATAATAATAATAATAATAATAATAATAATAATAATAATAATAATAATAATAATAATAATAATAATAATAATAATAATAATAATAATAATAATAATAATAATAATAATAATAATAATAATAATAATAATAATAATAATAATAATAATAATAATAATAATAATAATAATAATAATAATAATAATAATAATAATAATAATAATAATAATAATAATAATAATAATAATAATAATAATAATAATAATAATAATAATAATAATAATAATAATAATAATAATAATAATAATAATAATAATAATAATAATAATAATAATAATAATAATAATAATAATAATAATAATAATAATAATAATAATAATAATAATAATAATAATAATAATAATAATAATAATAATAATAATAATAATAATAATAATAATAATAATAATAATAATAATACTAATAATAATAATAATGATAATAATAATAATAATAATAATAATAATAATAATAATAATAATAATAATAATAATAATAATAATAATAATAATAATAATAATAATAATAATAATAATAATAATAATAATAATAATAATAATAATAATAATAATAATAATAATAATAATAATAATAATAATAATAATAATAATAATAATAATAATAATAATAATAATAATAATAATAATAATAATAATAATAATAATAATAATAATAATAATAATAATAATAATAATAATAATAATAAACAGGAGGAAAGTAGAGAAAGCATTGAAGTTCGCCGTATTTCTGTGCTGGTGTCCGTTTTCATATTTTAAACTTTAAATGTAAGAACCACCCTAATACACACATTCAATCAAACAATCACTCACTCACATGCACACAACAAACTTTGCGTAGTCCCCTTTAAGGTGTTAAGTGGCGTAGTGGTCGTCGGTTAGGGCTGTTGGCAGTAATATGTAGCTGCTGTTCGAGTAAAAGCTTGTTCTTGGCTTATATATGGAGGTTTTTATATATTGGACGATGCCTTATTTCAACATCTAATTTAATTTAATAGCAAATAAAAGTTACAACATAACAACACTTAAACATTTTTTGTAGATCTGGCAATATTGCTGATGATTAAAGTTTTTATTAACGATACACGAGTACATACACTCTAAAAAGTTTTTGTTGAATTTTACTACAACTCTTGTAGGCAACAGTTTTGCGGCTGTTTCTGTAGTAAATTTACACACCCTTATTTAATTAAACATATTTTTTACTATTAACTTGTAGTGAAATTCAACAAAACGTGTTTATGTTTGAGTTAAATATGTAGCAATATAAATGAAAAAATATTGATATTGTAGTAAAATTAAACATCAATTGCTATCATCTGTGTAGTACCATAACAATATTACTACTATCATGTTAGCAAAATTCAACAACTAGAATTTGTTTTTACTACAATTGATGTAATCTATTGATATTCTAGTAAAGGCAACATTCTTAGTTTTGACATTCTTAGTTTAAAACATAATTTAATATATCTTAAAACTTTACACTCTTGACGACACGTGCAGAAATAAATTTGACTTATATTTACTGCTTATCTTTCATTAAATTAACACTATAAACACCAAAATGAGACATACACACTTGCATAAAGAAATTCCTGCCGATTAGTACCCGAAAGAAAAAAACAAATGAAACATAGATATTTTTTATAGATTTTTATTTAATTATTAGCATATTGCCCACATTTACCCATTTTGTTGTTTTGTACAACATAAGATACTACAACATAGTAAAACTTTTACTAAAAATCGAGTTAACACTAAATTTTTTTCAATTAAAAATCATATAACTCTTATATAATGATCCGTACACGTTGACAAGCAAAGTCGACAAATATCTGTTGAAAATATTGTCCATGTTGAATATTCAACATCTGTTTCATTAGTTCAATTTTGGTAGTAATATAAAGCATTGTAGTTGATGTTGCAGCAAAATTAAAAATTTATAGCTTAATTTTGCTAAGAATAGTGTTTAATGGTAAATACTCAAAGATCAATATAAGATTTATAGTAAAATTACACATCAGTTTGAATTTCAACAAAAAATTACTATAATAATTATAGTAAATTTATATTTATTTTTTAGAGTGTATATAGTACAAGTATATTTCACTTTGACCTTTTGAAAAGCATTTTATTTATATCGTTGTAAGGCTAAAATAACTGCAGTGATTTCAACTGATATGTTTGTTTAGCCACCTTAGAAAATAATTGGAGTAAAACTTTTAGAATGGATACTTTGTAGGTTAGAAATCTTATACTATAATTTAAACTTTTCTGTACAACATATATGTAAGTCCACACCAGCTTTGGTTTCAAATCTAGTGTTTGCAAAATACTTAAATATGGTTTAAATACAGCTTTGGTTTAAAATTTAGTTCACTCGTGGATAAAAATATTACAAAAAAAAAAAAAAAATAACAAGCACCATGTTATTCGAACCAACGACATCCTGTTTGTAAGCTCTTTAGTATAACCACTGGGATAATGCGCTATGAGTAATAGGAGCAATAAACAAGCATATGAACCGAATCGCCTGAATTGAGTCTCAGCATTCAGCTAAAAGGGAAGCTGTTATATTTCTTTGGTTTAAATTTTGATACAATCGAGTTTTAATTATGAGCTTGTATTTGCAAAGTTTAAATTTAAATCTGCAATGTTTAAAAAATGCAGTAATATGTTAGTGGGAATAAAATTAATTTTTTATATTGAATTTTCCTTATATAGAGATAAAAAATAATTTTTTATCATTATAAAAATACTTACATATACTTTTTATAAAATTATAAATTTATTTCGCAAAATTTTTTGTATTGAATTTTCATATTTTATTGAAAGAAAAATGAAATTTTGTATGTAAACATTTATTTTCTATTTATCTTTTTTTTTTAACTCGCGTAGAAAATTGGTTTTTTTTTACATAAGAAAATAAAAATATTTTTTTTTTTAACTTTTTGCAATATTTCACTAATGTTTTTGCATATTACATTAATACTGCAAAAAATGTTGATTTTAAGCAAAACAAAAAATATTATTATATTAACGAACTAACAAAAACGAACTGGCTTCTACAAGAGGTATGATTCAAAATGAACATACGCAAATCACTGATTCTAACAACATGAAATGTCCTCCGACAAAAAGTTCATGAACTTTTTGTGTGGGATTGTACATCAATAACAGACATTAAAAGAAAAAAATTTAAGGTTAAATACAGGAAAAGATTTTAAGGGTACCCAGTTTGAGATAAATGATGAGGAAATAATTGTACGATGTAGTGATAATCCACTGTTCACACCGCTGACTTTGGAGAAACTATCATCAAAAATATATAATTTAGGAATACCAGAAATTAAAAGAATGAAAACACAAAAATAAGCTTCATAACAGAAAAACTATAAGAGTGCTTAATTTGAGATATATGATGAGGAAGTAATTATACGATGTAGTGATAATCCACTGTTCACACCGATGACTTTGGAGAAGCTATCATCAAAAATGTATAATGTAGGAAGAGCTTGCGCTAAAGAGAAACGATGATATATTTAAGACCATTGCAATGGATAAATTCAAAGAAATTTATAATTATCAACATAACTGTCAACGAAATTTATAATAATTTAAAAATAAAAAATGAAAATTTGAAAATTTTAATTTATAATGAACCAGAAAGAATAGTCGAAAAAGTAAAACGAAATCAAATAATCACAGAATACCACAATTTGACACACGGAGATCACCTCAGTATAAGAAAAACAATAATGAAACTAAAAAAAGAAATATATATGAAAAAATATGAGTAAAATTATAAAAAACTTCATACTAAATGGTAACATTTGCAAAATAAACAAACAAACTAGACATACAAAAGAATATTTAACAATGACAGACACACCAGTGAAGCGTTTTGAGGTCGTTTCAATCGACACAATAGGTCCTTTACACTTATCGAATAATTACAGATAATAACGCGCAAGAATTATAAAATCGTTTAAAATATTCTTTAGAAACACAAAGGAATTAATAAATATTGCAAAAATAATTACTTAAAGTAGAAAAATATAAGAATACGAATCCGTTAAATTTAAATATAAGTGATAACGTTTTAATAAAAAGGATGAATAGAAAAAATCAATCTTATTATAGTCCTTACGAAATTGTAAAAAAAGAGGAAATTTAATATTATTTATAATTAAATGGTCCTTAATAAATTGTAAAAAAAAGAGTAAATTTGATAATAAATTTTAATAGAAAACTTAAAGAATATCAGAAAAACATGTTGAAGAAACTTGATTTCTAACTAAATTTTTAAATTTTGTATATCTATTAACATAAATTAATTATATTAAATATTGTATTAGTTTAAAAAAAAAAAATTATTTTTCATAAATTTCAAAATAATTTTTTTTATCTTAAGGGTGAGGGTGTAATGTATACACTTCTACATTATAAAATACTAAAAAAAACAATTACAAAACTTATTTAATAGATACACACCTTTACGGTACGTATCAACTTATTCTATTTTATTGTATTATACTAAGATAATGTTCTAACAATAAGACCATATGTTCATACTTTCACACACATGTACTTATATTGCTGAATGCAAAACATATGAAATTGCATTTTTACTTTCACTCCTACACAAATATATTAGCATATGATTATGTTTAAGTTTTCTAATAATCTAAGTCTACTCACTCACACACATTATACTAATATTACTAAATTACAAATATGTATACGATATTCTACTATTGCTTTTACACTAATTTAAGAACATATGATTATGTTTACTTTTTAAATACAAAAACTATTGTTAACTAGTTTTAAGACAAAATACTGTTATACATATTAAAAAAGAACGAACAAATTTCAAATAAAGTTAATTAGTTTTGAGCTTCTAACAAGCTGCCTTCTAATTCAATTTAAATAAGTCTTGAGCTTTAATAGCTGCCGACTTAAACTTTTTAGCCTCTGCACTTTTTGTAGTGAACGGCATAAAAATGATATTAAAAATAGCGCCAGTGGCGAACTTCGCCGGCAACCCATTAGGCCAGGTCCTAAAACTATTTTTATAGAACGCAAGTCCTTTTTTTTATCCTGCGATATCGCCAAAAAATATATTACACAAGCTTTAACCAAATACAACACTGAACTGAGAAGATCAAAGAAGACCACGTGGATGATTTACTGCGAAAAGATCGATTGTCTATCAGCAGCGATCAATCTACAGAAAGCCCTATCCAAAGATCATTCCAACGGCATCTGTACACTATTACAACCTGATGGAAGCTAAACTGTAAATTCCGATGAAACTAATCGTCTTTTACTGCAGACGCACTTTTCGGGATGTGTATTTGAAGAGGCCACCCCATCGGACACTGGGGCATACTATTCAGTGATTGGTGGTCAAAGAAGACTTCCAGGTAAACTTTTACGTCTGATAGTGCACGTTGATATCCAAATTTAGCCCATACAAATCTCCGGGATCTGATGGAATCTACCCGTGCATACTACAGAAAGGCATTGATTTCATTGTCCCTCCACTCACTCACATTTTTAAATTCAGTCTTTATTAGGCCATATTCCTCGCGAATGGAGAAAGGTTAAGGTTATACCAAAGGTGGGTAAAAAGCCTGTACAATTGCCTACATCATATTTACTGATCAGCCTAAGTTCTTTCTTTTTAAAGACAATGGAGAAAGTATTGAAACTCAACATTAGGGAGACTAGCTTGAAGAGTATCCCTCTAAGCAGGTTTCGGTTTGCCTACCAAGCTGGCAAATCCATAGTAACAGCAATACTCAGCCTAATCGACACAAGCTCTTTTTAAGAAGCAAGGGCTTTTTAAGAAAAATAAACAGCGCTATGAGGAATTTGTAACACAATCACTGCCACTAGAGGATGCCAAGGAGGGGTACTTTTACCTCTTCAGTGGACCCTAGTCGTGGACGAACTTCTCGCAAGTCTCAACAACCAGGGTTTGTGCACCAAATAATATGCGAATGATCTGGTAATCTCAAGTCTGGGCAGTCATGATCCGACAATATCGGACAGAATGCAGAGTGCCCTCCGTATAACTTCCAAATGGTGTAAGGAGAAAGGGTTAACCCTCTAATGCCCAGGTTCGCCTGTAGGCGTGGTTCATGCCAATCGCTATAAAACCGTAGTCTGTAAAATTTTTCAAATGGTTTTCTTCAGAGTCTAGATGAATCTTTAAGCTACATTTCAGTTTTACTCGCTTGGAGTTAGCATGCTTTGTTTGACAATTACGTAAATTTGAATTGAAACTTCATAATTTTTTTACGAATTTAACTAATTTTTTACTCGAAATTTTTAGCTCGATTTTCGGTAAATAAAAAATACATTAATTGAAGTGAGATCGAAGCGAAAAAAAGATACTTGTGAGTAAGAAGTTGTTTTTTCTTGTAATTGAGATAACAAAATAATTAAAAAAAATGCAAGGTGTTAAACATCCGTTAAAATTTTCGCCAGTAGTTAACATTTTCATCTGTAAAAAATTAACGAAGAACTAAAATTAAAAACGAGCTTCAGATTCGTTTTTACCGTTCCCAAATAATTATAATATGATTGCTATAATCTGATATGGAGCTGAAGCAAAAAATGTGGCATAAGAGGGTTAAGCATAAATCCAGACAAAACAATTTTTGTACCCTACTCTAGAAAATGAAGCTTGAATTTGATAGGCCTACCCAAGATGGAAAATTCATTGACTTTTCAAATGAGGTCAAGCACTTAGGAGCGTGTTTAGACAAGCTTCTCCACTGGAACACCCACTTAGATTCGATTACAGACAACACGTGCTCTTTTTACCTGTCAACGCCTCCATGGCAAAGTGTGGGGCCTCAAACCGAAATCGATACATTGGACGATAACAACCATTGTTAGACCTATGGTTACATAAGCAGCACTTGCATGTTAGCCAAATGTACAGCAGCTAACCAACTGACAAAGCTGCATAGAATGGCGTGATTTAGTATCACTGGGGCAATGAGAATGCGCCCATCTGAAGCTCTGCGTGCAATAACTGGGCTACCGCCTTTAATGATATTTATCGGAAAAGAGGCTTTTCTTAGTGCACCAAGAATTGGGGAAATAGGTGAATACAAGGCAGGGTATTTTACGGGTCACATGAAACTACTTAAAACTTTCGAGAATGACCCCTTTCTACAAATTCCAGACAGGATGCTGTTGAAGGTAAGCTTCTCGAAACGCTGCACTGTCGTTAAACGCAATAGGCAACTCTGGAAGTGTGATGACTTTACAATTGATCCTGGCTCACAGATATGGTATACTGATGGGTCAAAACTTGAAAATAAAGTTACGGGAGCTGGGATATATGGTCCCAATTTCCAAAAAGCTCTTCTAATAGGATACAAGCTGTCTGTTACATATTTCCAAGCGAGGTATGTGTTAGGGAATGTTTCCGCAGGAAATTCAATGGAGCACACATCTACATGCTCTCAGATAGTTAAGCGGCTTTAAAAGCTCTGCAAGCCTTTCAGACAAATCAATAAAATAGAGTTGTGAGAGGTTCCAGGTCACGAAGAAATTGAGGGCCACAAAAGGGCGGATTGCCTTACCAAAAAAGGAGTGTCTCGAACTCTTGCAAGACACGAACCATTCTGTTGCCTGGCTAAAGGCTACATTCTCGAAAAAATTAGAATATGGGAAAAAAAATTCCAGTGCCAATGGAACGACACCAATGGACAGAGGCAAGCTAAGAAATTTTTAACTCCCAGTAAAGCTAAATCTTAAGATAAGCTAACCAAAGCAGACCTTAGAACTCTAACTAGCTATTTGACTGGTCACTTTTCTCTCAGATAACATCTTAAGAAGATGGGTCTATCTGAATCAGATGTCTGCAGACTATGCGAGGAGGCGGAAGAAACTCCAGAACACATTCTATGTAAATGTCCGGCAACCTGTAGTCTTAGACTCTCCACTTTGGAGGGGCAGTGATAAAGCCATAAACAATTTGGAAGACCAAGCCAGAAAGAGTGCCAAAATTTATTAAAAGTCTAAATCTGGATAGTTAATCAAGAGCATGCACAATAGATCGTATGGGCCCACAACAAACTAGCTAATTAACTAAAGAATGAATTATTTTCATTGAAACTAACTTTCTTGTTTTTAGATTGGTTTTTTATTTAATGTAAATTTGTTGACTCCTCACGCGTGATTCGGACTATGTGGCAAAGCCAAAAATGCTCAGTAAGGTTCGCCATTTCACCATAAATAGACTAACAAACGAACAGTGCTTGCAAATCATTGGATTTTATAATCAAAATTCATGGCCTGTGAGAAATGTGCTTAGCACATTACAAATTATGATCGTCATAATCAAACCACAGCACAGGTTAATCAAGCTATTATGACCCAACTTCGCACCAGTTTCACTTTATTGGACATAGGTCATCAATATAAAATTAAACATTTTTCTTCAATAAAATAATTATTAGAAAAGCTGAAGAAAACTTTTGATGTTCACGTATTAATTTATAAGATAACGCCCGCAATTGTATCATTCCCAACTATTTTTAAATACCTGATTGCCTAAATTCCAAACTTCATTCTCACATTTAAGATTCTGGACATACTTTTTGGAATATCAGTTCAGTTTCATTTCATTTTGTGTAAAGAAAAGTATAAAAATGATTATTTTATAGCAAAATTGTAGATTTTTTGTTGGATTTATAATAAAAATTACCCAGTTTCACAAACAAAAAAGTATTAAATACTAGAGTAGCGACCATAGCTCAGAAAAAGAAAACAGTTCTACACGGTTAGAAATCTTGTACTAAATTTTAGTCCCACTAAAATATTACTGCATGTTTTTAAACCTTGCGGTTTCAAATTGAAACTTTTCAAATACTAACTCATATTTAAAACTTTTCTGTACTAGAATTAAAACCAAAAGAAATATTACAGCATCAATTTTAGCTTTTTGGTTTAAATTTTAACTTTTTGGTTTCAATTTAAGTTTTTTTGGTTTCAATTTAAGTACAACTCTGTATAACTTTTTGTTTTTAATACAAATAATACTAAATTCTAGGACATGTGGATACTAAATTTGGATTAAGACCCGTAAAAAGTTGGCCTGGCAATGCTGCGACTCTGTGGTTAGAGTAGTGAGTTTACAAACTCAATGTCGTGTGATCGAATCTCGCGTTGTTTGTTATTTTTTTTTTAAATATTTGAATCCAAGCTTGTACTAAATTTGAAACCAAAGCTGTATTAAAACCATTTTTAAGTTTTTTGTAAATAATAGATTTGAAACCAAAGCTGGTGTAGACTTATATGTAGTACAGAAAAGTTTAAATTTTAGTACAAGATTTCTAGCCGTGTACTTACCCCGTATTTCCTAGATACCACACAAAAATATATATCAAAAATTCACATACAATTTTTTTCATTAAAACAAAAAAAAGTTGATCTTAGGTTAAAAAGAAAGAACATCCAATTTATAAAAATGCACGCTTTTACTTTTAAGTTGGAAAACAAAAATTATTATTTTTAAAGGATAGCGAAAAATTTATTTTTACAACTTTCCATAATATACATGAGTGTGTATGTGTATGCTTTTCTTCAATGATGCGCTTGGCTTGGCGCCCAAAAAGTCAAATGTCACCAGCAGTTGACGACTTCATCAATTTCAGTTAATCCTTCTACAGCTTGCCGGTTTAAAGGATACACACTATTATCATTTTGTTTACTGCTTGGACATGCTGTGATTGTTGCTGTTGTTATTGTTGTTAATTTTGTTGGTGTTGTTGTTGTTGTTGTTGCTGTTGTTGTTGTTGTTGACCTTCCGGGGTGCTTTAAATTATCCTTTTTTAATTTATTTTCTTGCTTGAATGACAAAATATGTTTGCAGTGATTGTAACAGGCGCGTTCCCAGAAAAAAATTTCGGGGGGTTTAAATTTTTTTTGCTTAGACTCATTTTAATTCGTTTTATATTATATAAAATATGATAATAATATATATTTTTTCGGGCTAGAGCATTTTAAATTTTTTCCGTGGTCACTTCGACATCCCTGTGAACATTTAGAAGAGATAACCCATTGAGCCTTTCTTCTCCAGTTTTACTTCTTGCATGTTTTGAGGGCTGTGTGAATAATCGCCCAAGTTACAATCGCCCAAAAGTGCAGAAATGAACAATCGCCCAAAAAACCGTTTAAAATTTTTGGGAGATTGTTCATTTTGCGTTTGGGCGATTGTTCGTTTTTTTTTTTGGGATTGTTCGTTTATTTCAAATTTGGAAGAACGAATAATCGCCCAAAAAAGTTTTTGGGCGATTGTACATTATAAACAAACGCCCAAATTTTTTCAATAATTATTTAATTTTATTGTTTTTGATTTAAGAACAAAATTTTAAAATTATATTTTAAAATATTTTTTTTATACTAAAGTATTTCTTTTAATGTTTTTTTTTTAACAAACGTTTTTAAACCGTAAATGTTTACTATAAAAGTATATTTTAAATCATTGTTTTGAAAAAAACTTTTGTTTTAAATTTAACTGTACAAGCATTTAAGTTTAACTTAAATGAATTTGTTTCAAGCTCTATTTAAAAAAAAATTAATTTAATATGAACACAGTTTCATTAAATTTGAACACATATTCCCTAGTGTAGTTGAAAAAAGTTTAACAGCCCTATTCTGGTTGTTAACTTAACAAGAAATAGTTAAGGAGCTCTTGTTAAGCTGCTTGTTATGTTATGTAAATGTTGGTATTCTTAAAAATCATTAACAACATAAAAGCTTAAAAAGCTTTTAAAGTTCACCATGCATGGTGAAAATCGATATGCCTGTTGAAAGAAGAGATGCGCTATATAAACAGATGCTTCGAGTGCAGCTTGTGACTTTGCAAGCGCTTGAAAAATTTGCCACGGCTACTGAAAGATTTCATTATCAACACTTAAAATAAGTAAAAAATTCTTTCATTTTTCAGTTTAATGTATTTAAACTCAATATTATATTAAAATTTGTATTTTTTTATTATTTTCACAACAATTTTCTATCTAAGCACATACATTTCATTCGTTGTTAAGACTCTTTCTGTTATTAACAAAATTGTAAGGAAAAGAGCTTTTAAAGTTGCAGCAGAATACGAAACCTTAACAAATAGTTAATATTTACTATTTTGTTAATGTGGTGAGCTTAGTTAAGCTGCCAGAATAGGGCTGTAAGTCTATGCATTATAGTCTTTTCACAATAAATGTTTTAAATTTAGTTTTTTTTTTTTTCGAATGTGCAATGCCATCTAAAGATCTTTGTAGTGACCATAAACACACAACGGCTGCCATATTTTGCTGAATGTTCCTCTCGAGGCACGTTAAAATTTGTTCATTTGGTGAAGGGGGGGTTAACCCCCCAAAGTTCTTCCCTGCGTACACGCCTGGTAAGTAATGAAGTTTAACGACAAAGAAATTATTTCCGCCAGCACAAAAAGAATTCAGGAGGCGAAGACAAAAAAAAAAACGTCGTAATTAAAAACCATAACAAAAAGAAATCATAACAAATGACAATCACAAATTAACGATAAATGACAAAAAGAGGATTGAGTAACACAAAAGTGAGGTGGGAGAGGGGGAAGGATTGAAGGAAATAGTGAAAAAAATTTTCAACAGTTTATGAGTGAAGAAATGTTTAACAATTTGTGAAAGAAAAACAAAAAATGTATTTGCTTCTTTAGATACATTTTTATTGTGTATATTTTTAAAAGATAGGAAAATTCGCTGAGTTAACTTGATTTTGTGTCAAATGGGATGAGAATTAGATGATGTGGGCAGAACTGATTGGTTTGTGTTAAATTATATTTAGAGCAGGTACTCGTGCGGTCAACCCCAAAGGAAGGTGTTTCAGTTAACGCCTATTTAATATTTATGGCAACTACTTATTTAAAACCAAACATATTTTGCTTTAAGCACGCAGCTCTTCAGTTGACATTCAAAAATTACTTATGACACGAAGTCACTTTAAGCACTTAAGTACTAAGTGTTTTGATTTATAGACTCTTAAGATATTATGAAGTAACCTCAAGTACTTCTTTAAAATCTCATCAGTTGTTATGAACAAGTTATAGATATTCTTAATTTATGGTAGAATTAACAAAACACAACCCATAAATATGGTTAAATCCTAGTGTTGGGACTAGGGCTTCCAATTTCGGGACTAAAAAGCAATTTCGGGATTGATAAATAAGAATGCCGGGATCACAGGAATAGTTCCGGGATTTTCACAGGAAAAACCCCGGTAAAAATAATACTAACATAGGTTAGGTAAGGTTAGTGTGGCTGCCTCAAACAAGACACACTTAGGCCAATGAGGCCCATTGTGATAACAAGGGTAAATTTTTCCTATCTCTATTTAAACCAATTTGAGCTGTTTGCTAAGCCGAGGATTCGGTAAACCGCAGATTCCGAGAGTTCGTCAAGGTCATTGAAAAAGCAGTTGCCTAAGTGGAGGAAGCGCTTTTGAGCCAGCGCTGGGCAAGTACAGAGGAAATGTACTGCAGATTCTTAATCCTCCTCATCTCTACAGCTTCTGCAAAAGTCGTTGTGGGGTATGTTCAATCTCTGAGCGTGTCTGACAATAAGGCAGTTCCCTGTAAGGATCAATACCATAGTGCTGATGTGGTCTCTACTGAGAGAAATGAGTTCTTTTGAACGCTTAAGTGTGAGTTTGGGCCAGATTTGCCGCGTTGTATTACACCTTTACAGATGTCACCTGCTGACCATCTGTTGTTGGTTTTGGTGCTGGATAACTCATGTGCAAGGAGTTTACATGTGATGATAGCAATACCAAGGCGTGCCTTATCTATAGATAGGTGTTTGGTAGTACCTGTACGAGCGAGTTCATCTGCTTTGCAGTTACCCAGAAAATCCTTATGTCCAGGAATCCAACACAGAAGGATTCTGAGCTGCTTTGCCATCTTATTTATAAATCTGCGGCAGTTGAGAGCTGTTTCAGATGTTATTTCAACAGTTCCTATGGCTTTCAAAGCGGCTTGACTATCGGATAGTATGCAAATATCCATGGAAGATATCTCATTTAGCTGAAGACAAGTTAACGCTTCATGTACAGCAGTGATTTCAGCTTGAAATACACTGCAATTATAAGGGAGCCTGAAAACTAAATTAATGCTTAATGCTTACGAGTAGACACCTCCACCTACTTTTCCATCTAGTTTTGATCCATCAGTAAAGATCTCAATGATATTGTGAGGTGAACGGTTTCCTGCTTACCTCTCTTCTCAAAAGGAAATGAATGCATCGAACTTCCTTTCAAAGGATAGTTTTTGTGTGATGTAGTTGATGGACCTACGTATGGGAGAGAGAAATTTTATAATGCAAGAATGTCCTTGTATACCATAAGTTTTAACATGACTCCACTCTGTTTAATCTTGTTATTTTTTTCTTTTTATAAAATTAGATTAAGCTGATATTGTCTTATAATTGAGGTTACTACATATTTTTTTGTAATGAGTTTTTGTTATTAGTATATTATTATATAATTATGTTATATAAGGTACCAATAAACTTAAATCAATAAATTAAATTAATAATTATTTTAAACTCTCTAAGCATTTGCTATTTGCTGCCTCTAAGCATACTTTAGAAATTCTATAAATTTATTTAAAGTCTGTTTAAAATGCTGCTCCGGCAAAGTTGAAAATATTTCCATTGCATCCGGAATCTATCTTTATTTGCCAGAAACTCAATTAAAAGCATTTCCGATAGCCTGTGTACACACAAAGCATGCAAATTTGCTCAGCAATAAATATATGCACGACAAGGATTTTTTTTTAATGTTTTTTTATTTTCCTGTTTTTTTCACACATTATTTTGGAAGCTTAAAAGAAAGTTTACCCATGTGTTTAGATTGATTTTTTAACTTGCTAATAGAGAAAGTCAGAAAATGTGAGCAAAAAATATAACATTAAATGAAGGAAATATATCAATGAAAACAATTTTTAGTGTATTTTAACTTAAATTTCAAATTTAAGATGACGCCATGAAGCCTTAGCTTATCATATTGATATAACGTTGCATGCTGTCAATATTTTGTAGATTAGAGCAAGCTCATTATTCTTGCGCTGAGAAGTCATTTGGTTTCAACATCATTTTTTGCGTTCTTTTTTTACTACAGCTAAATATTTAACTAAGTTGTAACTAAACAAAAGACTCGAGCAGCGAAATCAAGCTCCATTAAATTAATATTACCTGAATAAAATGCCCTTTCTTATCAGTACCAACAACAAGCAGCGGCTGTGGTCAACAACAACAACGCAAGCGACAATGCGGAGCATAATATCAAGTAAGTCAACGATAATAATAAAAAAAAAAAATCATTTTATATATATTAAGAAAAATAAATAAAAATGCTACCACAGGCTAAAGCAACAATTTTTATAGGCTACAAAAAAAAAAGCCAAACAGTTATTAAATTAATATATTATAAACGGCAGCAGCTCTAACAACAACAACATGCAACAAAACATGAACATCACGATCAAAATTATAATAAATAATAAAAAAAAAGCGTTAAGAACAGTTATTTGCAGATATCTTGTGTAAATTCTTTTTTTATTAGAAAAAATATATATGGGCTGCACCGCTGTTTTTGTTTGTGTTGTTGTTATTGAAAAGGTTTTGTTGTTTTTGCTTTAAAACATTACATTTTTGTTTTTATATTTAACCACTTACTTTAAGCTGATTCACAACGCATTAAGCTTACTTTTTTATGTAATTTTTATGATAAAATATTTTAAAAATTAAATTTTAACCGTTGACAGAAATAAATTTCTTGGATTTTGTACACTTTAAGCCTGATTCTAAGTGCTAATATAAAAGAATTTATAGCATAACTCTATTTCTCTTGGTAGAAAACCATATATATATTTACAATTTTTAAGACAAAGTTCAAAAACATTTTGGAAATTTTTAATGCCAATTTGTTTATTGACTGTCAATATTCATGATTGCAAACAAAAAAAAAATGTGATATATTTATCTGCTGTCTTAAAAATAAAAAATCCTTTTTCCAATTCCCCGGAAAAATCCATTCAGAACTAGGCTGTAAATATATTTTTAAAAAATTCATAACTTTGAAAAAAACGACCAAAAAACTCCTTTTTTCAAACAATCGCCATTTTGCGAAAAATGGCCATATCGCTATATCCCTAGTCCGGGCTAAAGCGATATTCTTACTAATCAACAATCCTTTTTTCAGATGACTAAAAGGCTTGAAATCGTGTCAACATGGAGGCACCCTTTTTTAGCACCCCCTGTAATTTTTTCAATTTTTAATTTTTTCCTTTTATTTTTTTTTTTTTTTGTATTATTTTAATATTAATAAACACATAGTAAAAAATGTATTTCATAATTCACAAAGAGGAAATGAATGCATCGAACTTACTTTCAAAGGATAGTTTTTGTGTGATATAGTTGATGGACCTAGGCATGGGAGAGAGGAATTTTATAATGCAAGATAAAAAACTGTTTGTTTTTTATCGACCCTGAAAAGAGGCCCGGTCTGCTTTTTCGGGCTTCTACTAGAATACTGCCTTAAGTAAATTTTGACGTAGAATTACGTCTTATAGCGCGGTTTGTATGGGGGTCAGTTTCACGAATTTTTTCAAAGCGATATTTGACACTTTGGGGTATACCTACAGCCTTTAATATTCATCGTACAAAGAAAAGAAAAATGCTAAAACATCAGTTTTAGTGGGAATAAAACGAATATCTAATAAAATAGCAAAATCTAAGAAGATGAAAAATTCATATATTCGTATGAGAAATGCACAATCTGCTTAGCTGCAGTAGCTGCTTATGCTATTTTTAAGGTTGTTGTTGTTGTGTTTGCTTGTTTGGTTCGTAATTACGTCGTTCGTTGCTGCTTTTGCTGTTGTTGTTGTTGTTGGTTTTTATTAGTATGTATGTAAAACATACATATATTTATATACACATCAGTTGCGCTCATTTTTTATTTGTTTCCCAGATAGTCAATCGGCTCGGTTGAAAACGGTGTGCACTTTTAAAAGCACTGAAGTGGACCGTTTCGATTTCAGCAAACTATGCATTGTGTGTTTCATACAAGCGTACTAACGAATTTTTTTCAAAAAAACAATAGCAACAACATTTTCAATATGAAAAGAAAAAAAAACATCACTAGCTGATTAATTAGTTAGCTGATTGATTAACTAGTTATGCCGTGGTTATGCTAGCCAAACATGATTGCCGAACATTTTTTATTGTTATTATTTCACGTATAAAATGAAATGAACTTTTTCTCATATTCATTTTCTCGCTCTCGCTTTCGCTCTGATTGCTGATTGAAACGCCAAACATGCCGAACTTTCCAGTGTTGGCTGTAGTCATTTTGTATAATAGCATCAAAAAAGTAGGTAAAGGTATTAAAAAGTGAAGTTGATTGTTTCTTCAAGCAACCCTTAACATAAACAGCTAGCTAGCATGTCAGATATATGCAAACCATTTTGTTTAAGATATTATAATAAAAATTCAGAGTAAGTAATATCAGTTCGTATATTTTAATTCGTTAATTTTAAGTACAAAAACGCAAATTAGGGTCGTGCTTTTTTGTGTTTTGACATACTATTACATATAATGCAACTGTGCCACTAATCATAGCATAACCACCAAACAAACATTTCAGCGAAGAGAACAAATTAACAAAAATTAACACCGAAAATGTTTGGCTAGCATAACCACGGCTTTAGAGCAATTATTTGTTCTAACTTGACCTAAAGCTCAATAAACGATTTTAAACTATCAAACAACTAGAATTTGTATTCAAAATCAAGAATGATTTAAACTATCAAACATTTAGAATTTGTATTTAAATCATAGAAAATCAACACAATAAATAAAACGGTCATATAGAAAACTTTAAGTTGTATATTAATTTTATTTGTTGTTAAACAATTGTAACCTTTTCTTGAAATGGTTTTTATTAAGTTGCAACAATAAACTAAACAATGAACGGCAACGCAACTGCACTACCTTGATTTCAATGCAGGATTCAATGCATATTTTAGAGTTTTTTTGGCGAACGGGTGAAAAAGAGAGGGAGAAAAGACAAGAACAAACGACGCATCAAGCGAATATGACATTAATTTCAATGCGATTCTTGATAAATATAAAATAGGCAATAATATAGAGAACGGTTTAAAGGTATAAAAACATGTCGTTTTCATACCAGCAAATCAGACGCTGCCGTTTTAAGTACCGTTTAGCTGGCACAGCAACATTCATGGCTTGTTGTGTTGTAATGCAATAGAGAATACAGATGCATGTAGCTAGAGAGCCAGAGAGTATGCGGCTACAAAAAAATTAACTACTACTAGCCAAGGTTGCCAGTTAAAATTTAAAACAATTCCGACAAAAGTTACTTTTTTTACAATAACATAAATTAAATACAACAAAAATTACCATTGAAAAGATAAACAAAAAAGTTTATTCCGCAATAAAAAAATATCAAAAAAAAAAATCTCACGATCATTAAAAATTACCACAAAAATACCACGCGTTTTAAAAATACCACCACAAATTCCATATGCATTTAAAATTGCCACAAAAATCTCATTCGCATAAAAAATACCACAATAAGTCCCATATGCACAAACAATTTAAAAAACATTTTGAAATACTACAGAGAAACTTTGCTTACTAAAAAAGAAAAAAAATGTAGGAAGAATATTACCAAACTCCCACGGAAATTTAAATAATACCGCGCTGAATTTCCACGCCAATTAAAAAATACCACGCTGAATTAAAAAATTTAATAGGAATTCCCAGAAACAAAAATTCCTAAGGGCAATTAAAAACTACCACGAAATTTTTCCAACATAACTGGCAACGTTGCTACTAGCTGCTGATATTGTTGTTTTGGTTCTGCATGTGCTGCAAAGGGCCGTTTTTTCACTCGGCAATTCTATGAGCAATAATTGCTTTCGCCGCAAGTAGTTTGTTGACTACTCGGGTTTAATGGGGACTTTCGTAAACCCCCTCATGCGGGCGAATAATCCACAAACTGCTTGCGGCAAAGGCAATTATTGCCGAGTGAAAAGCGAGACAAAGAGATCTTGCTACCAGAGCAAGAGAATTATTGCTCTCGGAGCAATAATTACTTTCGCTGCAAGCTCGAGAATTTTCGTGAGTGACGAGTGAAAAGCGGGACATAGTAAGCAAAGTTCTGTTTATTTTCTGTGGACAATTCGGTTTATCACCTCTAACGCTGCTCAACCGCTGTGATCATGCTCTTTTCTGTGCGTCGTTGTTTTAGATTTGCTTGGTAATTGTTGTTGGTTTAGTTAGCTGAAATTTTTTTAGATTTTCTCAATTTTTACTCGACATGAACAGCTGTATTTGACAACTAGCTCGCTTTTCTCTGCTTTTTACTGCATTCCTCTCCGAGTCGGCCCTAATTGGTTATTCTGCCATTAGTTAGAGTACGAATAAAAAGAATGTTTATTTTCAGCGTGTACATATGTATGCTACTACGCAAATTTGCGCATGCGTTACTAAACATGCGTTGTGCTTTAAAAACTTCATTTATTTTTTAAATACCATAACAAATTATAATTATTTTTACTATGCATTATATTCTTTCTATATTAAAAATTTATTTTGTTAACTAAAATTTGAATTTTAAATTAATTTTAAAATATACATATATATATATGCTCTTTACTACAGGAAAAATAAATAACTCAAATTTACCCATATTTATTTCCATTAATTAAACATAACTTTGAATTACATTTAGTTTTAACCAACAAAGCAAATGAAAAAGAACAACAAATTCATCACCATAAATATTCATCACCATAAATTCATCACCATATATATCAAAAGAAAACTTTTTATAAACCAAAACAAATTTTTACATGAATTTAATTGAGAGCATTTTAGATCAGGTAAGTTTAAAGAAGGACAACAACAACAAATTTGTTTTTGAATAATTTTTATTTAGAAGATGAAATACTTTAAAACAGTGTTGAAGAATGTACATGAAAAAAACCAGAATTTTTCTCCATTACTGTATAAAAAGGAATTCTACGTCTATACTTACGATACTATCGAAACTGTGTCTTTTTCCAACTATTTAGGTTGATTTTTTCATCATTTTTGTGGCGGCCCTCGATTACTGAAGGAAGTGCGTGGTGAATGAATTTGGGAATTTGTGAATTTTCTCTTCCAAAGTCCCTTCAAGGGCTCAAATGGCTAATTTGATTTTTGAAGCGTAGCTTTCAAGAACACGGTTTTTGATTGGAAAAACTGGCAAATCTGTTTATTGTTGTGCATCGTTTTCTTAAAGGTTGCTTTAAATTTATGTTGCTTACTTACTTACTTACTTTGTTGGCGCTACAACAGTATGACGGTCTTGGCCTCATCTAAGAATCTGCGCCAGCCATTTCTGTCTCTCGTTTGCTGGCGCCAGTTGGAAATTCCAAGCTTCGTCAAGTTGTCCTCTACTTTAAAATTTTTGTACGTGTGTTTAAAGTTTATTTAAAAAAGTCATAAAAAACAATGTATATTACACATAAAATTTTAATCCATTTAATAAAGTGTGGTAAGGTGGAGTGTTTCGCTTTTTTTGGAGGCTCACAGCATCCCCAAAAATTATAATTTTTAAATGGTTTTTGGCTTAAATCGCAAGAATGGACATTTTTCTTAAATTCTCTCCGCTCGGATTTAAACATTTTCGAATTCGACAAAAAATTATGGAGAAACTTCGTATCGTCTTCGATTTTTTAAAAATGGTGGGGTGAAGCGTTTCACCGAAACACGTTTTTTCCATTTTCAAGTATAAACATATTGCTTGATTTTTTTCAATTTGAGCGCTAAAATGCCAAAAAATCTGAAAGGAACAAGGAAATACAGAAAAGACTGGGTTCAGGAAATGCAAGCTGGGTTCAGCGTAAAAAGTTCTGTATGAGGATGGAGTAGACAGTAGTAACTTATGTGTAGAAAGAGCTTTTTTTATTGTGAACGACATAAAAACCTAGCCACGAAATAAAATTAAATGTGAGCTACGTACTCTCTTAAGGGGACTGTACACCCCTGAATTTTCAAAAATCGATTTTTTTCTGATTGAATTTAGTTCAAAAAACCTCAAAGAATCTGTTTTTAATTATATAAATTCGAAATTAATTTCTATGTTAAATGGTGTAGGTGTAAAACGCAGAGCGTCAAGGCCGTATAATCGCTGTAAAAACTTTAAAGCGCTTTTTCTATTAATTACATTGTTTGAGTTAGCGGGCGTGATAGAAAAAAAAAAACTACCGGACTGATAGTTCTGAAATTAGGAACTGTTAATTAATCTATTTTCTTATCTATATATGTATCTATAGTGGACCCAACAGACGTTTTCCTGACCCAATTCAATGAATTTTCTAATAATCGTTTTG
This sequence comes from Dichetophora obliterata, assembly GCA_963920525.1. NCBI lineage: Eukaryota > Metazoa > Arthropoda > Insecta > Diptera > Sciomyzidae > Dichetophora > Dichetophora obliterata. The sequence continues at coordinate 87,446,946 of OY986437.1, forward strand.
AGAATTTGTGAAAAGGGTGTAAATTGACCTTCGAACAAAATACATGCCAGGCGTTTCCTATTGAAACATCAATGTATGACGATCAGAACCTTCTGATTTATACAGCATTCTTGTTGATTTATAGTATTCCCCGGCAGGTTGTCCTGCCGCAGACTGCCTTACTGCTATATACGAATTTTCATGCTGTTCGGAAATAAAAATTTATATATTCACCATCTTTAGTACAGTTGCCGAAAGTAACCTTATGAACTAAATTATCAAATTTTAGTCTAATACGACCAAAACCGTTCAAAATATACCATTTTTGTTAAATTATGGGCGGTTATGGGGGTGTGGCATAATTTTTTCACATAAACCATCTCGTACTCGAAACGAATCGACTGCCAGAATTTCAGCCCAATTTAGCTTAAACCTAATGCGCTTTGTTTTACTCCACGCTTATCTCCCGAAAAGTGGACGTTACTGAACTGGGTCAGGCCCATTTTCAGTAAAGTTGGCGAAAGTAACCATAAAAAGTAAATTATCAAATTGTAATCTTATACGATCAAAATCATCTAAAATATAGATTTTTTCAAAAATTGGGCGTGAAAAGTAGGCGTGGCAAATATAACATAACATAATACGATAACGTTGAAGTCTTAAGCAGTTCAGTAGCTCTTGCGTGGTTGTAAAACATCCGTGCAGTGTCACAACGCTTTTACATATATATTCGTATAGATAGACTAACACAATCTCAAGTGGAGAAAAGCTGGCTGGCAAGGCAGCAAAACAGTGTTTATGCTTATAACTCAATTCTGGCAACTCCCCTCAAAACATTTGCAAAGAAAATTAATCAACACTGTATGACAGCAAGAATCTCACTGAAAGCAACTACACAATATGGCTGCCGTGATATATTGAGAGAAGCTCTCGCGAGGAAAGCTTTTTTGCTGTTGTATTGTGCTGCTGTTGAATATAAGCATCAAATAAAATGCGTGATTTTGTAATAATCAAATAATACATTTTAACCATATGAACAAAATTAAAAAATTTTTGTCTAATACGACCCAAACCGTTGAAATAAATCATTTACTTTGATTTTTGGGCGGTAAAAGGGGTCGTGTAAACCAATTTTTAGTATAGTTGCTGACAGTAACCACACAAACTAAGCCAAAAATTTTAGCTCAATCGACCCAGTAGTCAATTTTTATGATTTCTCAAAATGTGGGTGTGGCTGTATAGCAATAACGCCCTTTTTTAGTACAGTTGCCAAAAGTTAGTACAAACTTAAGTATCAAATGTTAGTCTTATACTGCAAAAACCGCTTGAAATATAGCATTTTCACTGATTTATGGGCGCAAAAAGGGGGCGTGGAAAACAATTTTTCGTACAGTTGCTGACAGTAACCACGTAAACCAAATTATCAAATTTAAGTCTTATACGACCAAAACCGTATTAAATAAAGCATTTTCATTAGTTTGTGGGCGGTAAAAGGGGGCGTGGACACACTTTTAGTTAAGTTACTGACAGTAACTAAATTACCAAATTTAAGTCTTATGCGACCAAAACCGTCTAAAATAAAAAATTTTCATTGATTTGTGGGCTGAAAAAGGAGGCGTGGAAACCCATTTTTAGTACAGTTGCCAAACCGTACAAACTAAATTCCAAAGTTTTAGCCTTATACGACCCAAACCGATACTCTGATATTCTTTTTTGGGTTTGTGGTCGATAGCGCAAATTTGGCTTGTATGGGAGGTACCACGCCCCCTCGCCCAATCGTTACCAAACCTCACAGGAATACTTTCAAGGCGTTGCTTCTGATGTTTATACGTGATATAGTCACATACCCACATACATACATCCATTTTTATATATAAAGATAGATTAGAAAAAACAAGGAATTTTCGAAAAAAATTTTGTATTTTACGTTTGGAGGATGGCGTATACTGTAATAACTGACGAAGAAAGAAAAATTTGGCGAAATAAAATTTGAACGAAGTTTTCGATCTGGCAGTATGTTGTAATATTTTCGTTCGACAGGCGATTTGGTATGTTTCGAAGTTATGTTCGAACATTTAACAGCTGCACGCAAGCTTTTTTTCTGATACTTGGCATGCTAAATAGCGTGAATCAATATTTTTAAAAACTGATTAATAAAAAATGTCATTTAAACCAAAAATTAAAAATTAGTTATTTTCAACAAATAACATTGTTTGAAAAAAATAAAGTCAACTTAATTTGAACAAACAGTTCTAAGGTAATCATATATATACTTTTATTAAAGACATCTCTTTTATCATTTCACTAACTTAAAATCATTATTGAACACTTCTATGGTAAATAAATAATATATAATAAATAAAACCATGCTTAAATGGATAAATATTTCCATTTATATTTACTTCGCTTCTCGATCACTTCCACCAAAATAAGGTGATATTTTATCGCTAATATCGCCTGTCGAAAGTGTTACAACATACCGACTTTCGATAATTTCGATAGCTTCGAAACTTTCGAAGTTACAACATGTTGCCACTGGTTATTTTTTATTGAGAAAAATAGAGATTTCCAAAATATTGTTTTTTTTTTTTAACTTGAACCAAATTTTTTTTTATGTATAAAAATCAAAACATTTTTCTTAATACTTTTAGTATTTGAGAGTGGAGAAATGAATACTTAGGGAGCAATATATTGTGACAAATTGCGCACGAGTGAAATGAATTTTACACGTGCTCTTTTTTATAATTCACGTTTAAGGAATGAAAAGGTTTTCCGACTGTCTCAAATTTTATTTAGGCTAATATACAAGGTGGCGCAAAAGTAATTCTCCTATCAGAAAATGCTATAAATTTTGCGATTGGCCCCTAATGTCAGTTCTGTTTTGACATTTGTGTAGTAAACACATGCGAAATACACGTTAATAAACAATGTTACGCTACACTGCTCCAGAACGCGGAATATTGGTGACTATTTATTTGACCAATAATCGGTCGGTGACTTTGGCACAACGTGAATTTCGTCGCAGATTTCCTGGCCGTCCAACGCCTACTGGTGAAACACTGCGACGTTTAGCCGCTCGCCTCGAAGAGACTGGCACAACACGAGATGCTGCCAGGCGTGGCAGACCCCGGAATAGCCGTTCTGCAGAGAATATTGCTGCTGTAGCCGAGGATGTCATGGAAGCGCCGTCGACATCGACCAGACGACGTGCCACGCAAATGGGTATCGGTCGACGGTCTTTACAGCGAATTTTGGTAAAAGATTTGAAGATGTTTCCGTACAAAGTCCAGACAGTGCATCAGCTGTTAGCTGCTGACCGCCAATCACGTCTAACATACGCTCAAGCCATCCTTAATCACCACCAAGAGGAATATGATTTTTCATCAAAAATAATCATGAGTGATGAGCCCATTTCCATCTTAGCGGGTACGTAAATAAGCAAAATTTACGCTTCTGGGGCACTGAAAATCCGCGTGTAGCCCACGAAGAGCCATTACACCCGCTCAAAGTCACTGTATGGTGTGCTGTTTTCGCTGGAGGAGTCATCGGACCTTTTTTCTTCGAAGACGTCGCGGGCCAAACGGTTACTGTGAATGGTGAGCGCTACAGAGCAATGATCAACGAGTTATTTTTGCCGCAACTTGATGAATTGGGATTGAAAAACATGTGGTTCCAACAGGACGGTGCAACGGCACACACTGCACGTGCCACAACCGATATGCTGAAGGACGCATTTCCCGGGCGCCTAATCTCCCGTTTTGGCGATTTGCACTGGCCAGCAAGATCGCCTGATTTGACCGCTTCAGACTTCTTTTTGTGGGGCTTTTTGAAGTCGCGGGTTTATGTATATTATTATATAACAAGCCTCAGACTCTTGCAGCTCTTAAAGACAATATCCGTCAAGAATGTGAGGACCTATCGCCGGAAGTTTTGGCCGAAGTGATGAAAAATGCCATAAAAAGGGCTCCAATGACAATCAACTGTGGCGGCGGCCATTTACATGACATCATATTCTCGACTTGATATAAAAAAAAATTAAAAGACCAAATAAAAATAATCCACAAGAAGAATCAAAGTTTTTCATTTTTTTTTTTTTAAATTACAGCCAAAAAAACATCGCAAGGTTACTTTAGCGCCACCTTGTATAATTGACGTTTGAGGAATGTAAAGGTTCGTCAAATTTTATTTAGGCTAATATTGATCGGAGAGATAAACCTATTTTATTAATAATAAAAAGTTTTGTAGACATTTTTTAAGTCAATTTTCATTTATTTCACAAAAAAATTTATGGAACATTGAAATTGCGATCCTAGTAAAACATTTGCACGTGTCTTAATAAAATTGTGTATGTGTACAAGATAAAACATTGCTGCCACTTGCTGCAACATGTATAAAAAAACACTAAAACTAAAACACTGCAGAATGTTGACTAAATTATGGCTAACATAAAATAGTGTGTGTAAAAACAAAACTTTATGCATTAAGTTTGGTTAATTAAAAATTTAAAAAGCAAAGCACCTGCAACAACAACAACACATGTCGTGTAATAACAGTAAAACAATGTTAGTAACACTAAACCAAACATGAGCATTAAGAACTTTTAGTAAAACACAATGCAAACAGCGACTACAGCAACTATAACAACGACAACTACAAAAAGCAAGAAAGTTAGGCAAGTTCTGGTTAGTCGCAGGATAACGCACACTAATCCGGTGTCCTGAGCGGAACAACATTTCCCACTCAACCAAACACAATAATAAAAGTGTTATTATTAAAGCTGCTACTTTGGTTGTTGCTATTGTAGTTGTCACATTTATTATGCTGGTATTTAGTATTTAGCTTAAGTATATAACATGCACACTTAAACAAAAAATTCACACCAACACGCACTTCACAGCGCACCATGGGTCAACTCATGCAAAGTGGTCTTCATAAATATGAAAATTAATAAAACTCTTTAAAGAAAAAATTTTGTGTAAGCTAAATGTTAATTTATAATATGTGTTACATACCATAGATATACTCGTATCACTAGACTGCGTATTTTTATGCAATTACTCATATGTTGCATATCCTGCATATTTCATACATTTTACATATTGCATATGCATATCTTCAATTCGTTGCATACGACTAGCATACGTTGCATACAACTTACATACTTTGCATACAACTTTCATACAATTTTCATACTGCTTACATATGTTGCATGTATCTGTGTCGATAAGCAACAATAGCTTAAGTCGACTTATGACAGAACTGAGTTATTGAAGTAGCAGAATACCACGCATATGTAATTATGAACACACAAAATTTGAAAACTTTAAAGCAAAATTTCACGAAATTTTGAGATAAGACTTAAGCGGTTATTGCCTATCGACACAGATATATTGCATACAACTTATGCTATAGTTTACTTGTTTGCAAAGTTGCCGTTTTTAATTGCATGCAAATTAAGATATTGACCGTATGAATTTTGTGGTGACCGAAGCCTACTGGTAGAGTGCACGGCCCGTAAGCTAAAGAACCGCGGTTCAAACCCCAGCTCATAAATAATGTTTTATCAATTGGCAAACCGCAGAGAATAAAAAATTGCCATCTAAAGTTTCTTGAAAACATAAGACGATAGGAGTCGGCATTAAACTCAAAGGTCCAGTTCTCAATCATTTGTGTTCCAAAATTTTATAATACGCACAACATAATTCATCAATATAAGCTAGGTTAAAGTCCTTTAAGCTAAAATGGCCAACTTATTTTTTTTTTTTCATTTGTAAATTAAGATTTTATAAGAAGTATTTGCTTATATTGTTTTGTTATACTGTTGTAATACAATTTTGTAATACTTCTTCACAATGATAATCCAAAAAATGAAAATAGTATTAGAAAAAATTTAATACAAGTATTAAAAAATTTGATAAATATTGGTCTCTACAAAATAATTTTTTAATTTTGTCACCTGAAGATTGGCCATTGATTAATATCATAATTTAACAAAGGAAGGGTGCAGTGGGGTTAAGCGTTTTGGTGGATGAAGCGTTTCAACTGTGAAATTTTGACACAGCGCTTACGTATTGCCAAGATTCATACCGTCACGTGTCACTTTCATTGCCGCAAAGTTTTTCACGATACAGCGAAGCGTTCTGACGCACATTGTGTTGCTCTTCCAAAAGAGTGATAACAAAATGTTTCCAAAAGTTTTTTGATCGAGTGATTTATCGTGTTTTATGCCAACTACTCAACACAAATTCAAGGCAAATATATCAGTCGTATTGGTTTAATGTTGTTCTGAAAAAATATGAAGTATATGAAAGTAATATGAAAGATCTATCGAGTGGTTGTGTGATGCCAGCCAAACTCCGCTTTAATGCGTATTTAGTATTTTTGTATATGTTTAATGCGTTTTTATTGGTTTTTTGGCATTTTTCAATTCACTGCTATAAATGTGACCGGCCATATCACTTGAAATGCGTCGACATGGGCAACCGTGGCTACTACACCTGTAGAAACTGAGACTATATGGAGGCCTTTCTCATTAGGCAATTATTTCCTTCGCCGCAAGCCGTTCGTCGATTATTCGCAAGCATTCAAAGGGGATTTTCGTCAATCCTCTCATGCTTGCGAATAATCGACTATCTGTTTGTGAGGAAGGCAATTATTGCCTTATTAAAAAGGCCTCATGCAGGCGCCAAAACTGAAACCGCCGTAGAAATGCGCGACTGGAAAACGCCAGAATGGAATCTATTCTAATTTCTCTCTGACGGCTGGCGGATCTCTCTCTGAGTGACTTAAATATTGCCATACTTTTGCTAAATATTGGGTACGTTCAGTGTTATTTTCTTAGCTTTTACTTTGATCTGACATTCTGTTTTAGTGTCTGTGTTGTATTCATGTGAATTCAAAGCAAAATATAAAATAATTTGTATCATTCCCAAAATGAAATGTAACCGTGATCCAAAAACCACCACCGCTCCATTTCTGGACGGGTTCTCAGCGTACTTCGCCGAGAGAGGACCGCCAACCGTTAACCGGTTTGGTTTAGTTCGGGCTTTTACTGAGAAGTAGCGTTTTTCTGCATAAAAATACGCAGTTTGTACATATATCACAAATTAAAATAAACTACTAAAGGTAAGATAAAAAAGATCAACTTTGAGATATAAATACAGAATAAGATAAATATCGGAATTTATAGAAATTCTACACAGTAAGAAATCTTGGACTAAATTGTAGTCCACTAAAATAATACTGCGTTTTTTAAACCTTGCGGTTTAAAATTTAAACTTTTCAAATACTAACTCATACATGAATTTAATTGCGAGATTTAGATCAAGTAAGTTTGTTAAGAAGGCACAACAACAACAACAACTCTGTATAAAGTCAATCACTTAGCTGACTAGACAGTATGTTTCGGAAATTGCTACATTTCCTCTTCAGTAGTACTTGCGTGATTAAGCTGTGATCAACTCACTGTTTAAAGTCGTATATGATTTCACAAATTTGGAATTTATTCATTTCAATTATATAGAATAAATTGAACGTTTAAATTGGTTACTTAATCATATGACATTTTAAAATATTAGGCTATTTATAGATCACCGCCATCAACTCATGTTATAATTTTATAGATCACAAAGTAATTTACATACTAACTCATATTTAAAACTCTTCTGTACTGGGATTTAAACTAAAATAAATATCACAACATCCATTCTTGCTTTTTGGTTTAAATTTTAGCCTTTTTGGTTTAAATTTGAGTACAATTCTGGATTGCTTTTTGTTTTTAATACAATTTGTACTAAACCCAAGTAACAATTTTAGCCATATATTAATTCTTGCAGAGCCTTTAGTGCCATCTTATATAGCAGCAACTATAGTTTTAGTCGCGCTACTAAAGCTCTTGCAGAGAATATATAAGACTACTTTCTTGAGGCTAAAACAGTGTCGGGCAGCTTTGCACACTTGAGATTGTGTTTGTGCAGTAAAATATGTATTCATCTCACCTACAGAACGATCAAAGCTTCAGTGTTCAAGCGAATGTCAAGCAGATAAGATCAGCGCTTGAGTGTTCCTTGAATATATTATATTATATCTGTGTCGATAAGCAAAAATAGCTTAAGTCGATTTAAGACAGAATTGAGTTATTGATATAGTTGTCTTTCACGTATATATTTTATGAACACACAAAATCTAGAACTTGTAGCATGACCATAGCCAAAGATATGACGCAAAAACAAAAGAACCTTTCATATAACTTATATGGCGATTGAAAACTTTGAAGCAAGATTTCTGGAAACTTTGAAATATGACTTAAGCTGTTATTGCGCATCGACACAGATATAACGTAAGATTACACTGTATAAAATTGTATGTATGCAAAATTTTTTTAGGTATGCATGAAAAATTTAATTATTTTTAGAAAATAACGGCATGACGCGGCGGCATCAAAGAGGTAAAATTAAAAAATTATTCATTACAAGGCATTACGACAATTTGCATGGCCAATATAAGGTAATTGTGGGGCATGCTATGGAGAAATTAATAAATTATTTAAAAGCGTCTTGTGCACATATCATCATATAGTGATCAGTTCCAAATACGTACAATAAAAGCATCTTACGCTGCCAGTTTAGCCTTGGCAAAACACAATAAGCAACATAAGAACAATAAAAAATATATTTGTTTTTTACTATTAGTACGCCTTTTTACATTTCCGTCTGCTTATCTGTATTTCACATTATCCGTCTGTCGGTCAGTTTCCTTTTGACATTCCGTCCACTACTTATTAATTTAATTTCGCAATATAAATCCGAGCAAAAAAAATATTCCATAATGCCTAGTAAGATTTCTACAAAAAGCGCTTTAGCACTATTTTGTTTTCAGTGTGAGCTTTGAAGCGCTCATTAATACAAGCTCAAGATGAGAAAGTATAGGTGTGCAAAGCTGCCCGACACTGGTTTAAAAGCACTATTTTTGCTACACATGAAGAGTAGAAGTAGCTGTCAGCTTTTAAAAGAGTCCCTGCCAAACCCAAATAAGAGCTCTTGCAAAGCTCTTTTTTCTTCTTTTTAAGTATGTATGTGGTTAAAATGAACTCAATATATATATTAAATTTGATAAGTGTTTATTATGATTAGAATGACAAATAAATTAAAGAAATAAGAAAGTGTTTATTATATCCTACTAAAAATATGTTCGTGTATTCGTTACATGCTGCGAATTTCGGTGCACTTTTGAATTTATCAGAAACGTGAATGTAGTACTTCGAAAAACTACAACGGGCTTAAAAAATAATTAAAATTAAGAAGGGTTTATTATTTAAAAACCGTTCGAAAATTTTCAACTAAAAATAATTTAAATACTATATTCTTTAATATAAATATCATAGAAATCATAAATGTTGCTTAAAATAATATTGTAAACTATTATATTTAGCTTTCTTCAACTCCCAAGATTTTCTATTTTTAATAAGATTGCCATTTTTTTCAAAGAAGCTCTTTATCAGATTTTTTAATCACTTGTTATTTACTGCATTAATTTACAGTATTTTACATTTATTTCCTTTAAAAATGCAATAGAAAAACACATTTTAAAGCAAACATTATACTGAATCTACGGGTTTCAAAACAGCTATATAGCTATGTTTATTATTATAAGTTTAGAGCCTTTTATTAACCTTTAGAGCCTTTACAGAGAAAGTAGTAAATTTTTGAGTTCTACTCTTTTGCAGATTTTATAAAATCCTTTACAGAGCTGTGTAAAGTATTAGAGCTCATAATGGTAAAAAATTAATATATCGAGCATTTTCTTTAAAATTAAAAACAACCAGCAGCAAACAAATCTGCGGTAAAACTGTAACTGCTTATTATACACATATAGAACACTTTTAAAGCTCACTACGTCAAAACTTTGCATGACAATGCTGCGACTAAATAAATACTAGGCGACTAGGTTCATATGTTTGTTTATCGCGCTTGTTATTTATAGGCCAATAGCCCGGTGGTTAGAGTAGCGAGTTAACAAACTGAATGTCGTGCGTTCGAATCTCGCGGTGGTTGTTGTTTTTTTTATTTTTTATTTTTATATTTTAATCCAAGACTGTACTAAATCTAAAACCAAACTGTATTAAAACCATATTTTAGTATTTTGCAAATACTAGATTTGAAACCAAAGCAGATGTTGACTTACAGTGATGTGCAAAGAAATAGGGACACCTGTATTTTTATATTCAACGCTGTATGAATTATATACAAGGTGCCCCAGATATAGCATTAATTCTCTCGGGTAGTGATTCTCCTTGATAAGGCGAGTAAGGAAATGCAAAGATGAGGGTGACCCCTTTCCCCATTTTGGGAGCTAGAGAGGAAAAACCATAAAAAAAAGTATCATTAGATTTTACTCCATTTTCAATGTATCTCTTAGCCGATTTCCAAAGTTTATAACTTGTTGAGAAGAAAATCAAAGTGACTTAAAGATTTTTATAAAATATTTTGCATATATAAAGTTACAATTAAGAAAGTTATGAGCAACAAAATTCTAAATAAATTTTGAATTAAATTTTGATAATAAATATCTCGAATTTTAAATACACCTTTTACAGTTAACTTTTGTGTGGTACGATTAGAAAACGGCTTTTATATCATTGGTTTGAAGGTTATGTAGTCTCTTTTTCAAGATGCTTTTGACTTTGGAGATCGGTTAAGAGATACATTAAAAATGGATTAAAATGTAATCATACCTATTTTTTTATTTTTCTCTCTAGCTCCCAAAGGGGGGAGGGGTTCACCCTCATTCTTGCATTTTCTTACTCGCCTAATTAAGTAGAATCACCACCTGAGGGAATTAATTATCTATCTGGGGCACCTTGTATATAATTCACGTAGCTTTAAATATAAGAATACAGGTGTTCCTATTTCTTTGCACATCACTGTAAATATAGTACAGAAAAGTTTTAATTTAAGTACAAGGTTTCTAACCGTGTAGACAATGATCTGTGAAGGGAAATTTTAATACTTTCTCTACTTTTCTTTTAAATGGTGAATTCGATTTTCAGAATTTTAAGTAAAGATAACATTATAACGACATTAAGATCCATTTAATGAAAAATTCAGTAAAATTTTTATTTTCATTCAATTTTAAAAAAATTGATTCACTATTTATTTTAAACTAGCTGATATACCCGGTGTTACTCGGGGAAAAAACGTAAAATTTTTATGTAAAGTTTTATTTGTTCAGAAGATAACGATTTCTAGCCAGAAAAAAATAAGCTTTTGACGTAAAGCGTATGGAAATATGCAAAATGGTTTTTTGTCATTCTAAGGAAACGGCGTTATAAGAAAAAGACGTAGTACTAAACATTTGTGCAATCTTGAAGATATGTGAATTTTTTTGGTGTCAAAATTACAGAATTTTTTAAAATTAATTAAACGAAGCTTTTTGCTGAAAAAAGTATGCCAGTTGGTTGATTTCACTTACTTCAAAGGGTGGAGGAGGCGTGGTCAAAACTAATTATGCCAAAGCATAATCTAAGATTCAAGTAAAATGTGAGCCAAATTTGAGTTACATCCGTCTAGCCGTTAAGATTTGTATTCTGGTCAAACAAACAGAAAATGATTTTTATTAATGTAGATAACTAACTTTCATATAATTTTTTCCGTGAATTTTTCCGATATTTTAAAAGCTATTTTGCTATTTGGGGCAAAGAAAAATCCAATAAACAAGAGATTATTTAAATCGGTCCAGCCGATCTTTATATGTAATATGTTATATGTAAATGGTATAACTAACCCGGGTTTATTTTATTAATTTAGATTAATTTGATAAAATTAATACAAAAAATTTATTAAGTAATAGTTTATTAAGTAATTTATTAAAAATGAACTATTTCAATAGCGTATCAGCAAGACATTTACTTTATTGAAGCTATGTATTTTACTGCATGAAGTGCACTCGGGTTGATTGTCTTCAGTGAAGCACCTTTTCGTTTATATACGACATTTTTCATTTTGTTATCAGGTGCAAGAACAAATAAAGCGGATGGTTTGCCGACTCGTGAACATGCCAAGTACAATTGACCATGAGAAAACATGCATTTTCTAAATTCAGACCACAAACACTAAGGAATTGGCCTTGTGATTTGTTAATCGTCATGGCGAATGCAAGACGAATCGGGAATTGAATTCGTTTAAACTCAAAGGGCATATCAGTTGGGATCATCGGAATTCTGGGAATGAGAACTTTCTGACCTTTGAATTTTCCTTTGAGTATTATCTCGTGAATGACCTTGGTCATCAGTTTTCTTATCACTAAACGCGTTCCATTGCATAGTTTTGGTTGGTTTAGATTTCGAAGCATGATGACTACCGAGCCAACCTTCAATTGTAAATTGTGCGGTGGTAAGCCAGGGAAAATCAACATTTACTCTGAACATTACCCTGAATGTCGGATTAAATCCGTGTTCTTCGATAATGTCTGCCCCAAATGAAGTCATTTGAAAACAGCCATTGTATTTTTGAGTGTTCGCTAGAAAATGTCGTGTTTCTGGTGTTTCGACACGAAGCAATGAATGCAATGGCTCAGGTGGTAGAGTCAATAATGGCAATTTCACTTTGCCCCCTTTTCCAAAGCCTATCCCAGTTTTCCAGTAGAAGGATATCACCAAGTGGCAACTCCATACTGAATTTCATTATTATACGTCATATAGTTCCAAAGCTATTCGATATCATAAATTTTAATTATATGGGCGGTGCCACACCCCTTTGGCCTATACTTGCTCAATTTAGCCTGTTGAAAGACACGACTAAATAGTACGTTCTTACCGAGTTTCATTAATGTGTGACTTATAGCTTGAAAGTTATACTGAAAATTTGGGCTGTTGAAAAAGTGCCACGCCCTACGTTAAACGCCCATAAAATTTTACCAGTAGAACGGCAAGTGTAAATTAAGGTCGAATACCGAATTCCATTGCTGTGCGACCTATAATTCCAAGCAATTCGATATAGAAGATTTGATTTGTATGGGAGGTGCCACGCCCCTGAGTTTTTCCGATATTTGAATAGTAATTCTGCTATTCGAGTTGAACACAAATCTAACAAATAAAAGATCATTAAAATTGGTTCAACCGTTCTTGAGTTATAAATGGTGTAACAAACCCGACTTTGTTTTATATATGTACTAGCTGAAACCCGGCGCGTTGCTGCCACTCTCCCTTGTCAAAAGCCCATAAAATGTTATCAGTTAAACAGCATGTCTAAATTGATGTAGAATACTGAATTCCGAGACTGTGGGACCTATATCCACAAAGCTATTCGATATAACAAATTTGGGTTGTATAGGAAATGCCACGCCCTCTTGATCACCGCTCATAGAATGTAATCAATTAAACTGCATGTGTACATGGAGGTTGAATACCGAATTTCAAAACTGTGCGACATATAACTCCAAAACTATTCGATAGCACAAATTTGGGTTGCATGGGAGGTGCCACTGCCCTTTTCCCTTCGCCCATAAAATTTTACCAATGAAATTGCATGTGTAAATTGAGGTCGAATACTGAATTCCGAGGCTGAGTTACCTATAACTCCAAAGCTATTCGATATCGCAAATTTGGGTTAAATTGGAGGCGTCACGCCCTCCCGACAAACTCTAAAAAATTTTATCAGTAAATCTGCAAGCGTAAATTTTGGTCGAATACTGAGTTCCGACGCTGTGCGACCTTGAACTCCAAAGCTATTCGATATCACAAATTTTCGTTGTATGGGAGGTGCCACTCCCCCTTGATACACGCTCATAAAATTTAATCAATGAAACTGCATGTGTACATTGAGGTCCAATACTGAATTCCAAAGCTGTGAGACCTATATCCCCAAAGCTATTTGATATCTCTAATTTGGGTTAAATAGGAGGTTTCACTCCCCCTTGTCGATATCACAAATTTTCGTTGCATGGGAAGTGCCACTCCCCCTTGATCAACGCTCATAAAATGTAATTAATGAAACTGCATGTATAAATTGGGGCCGAATACTGAATTCTGACGCTGATATTCGATATCGCAAATTTACGTTAAATGGGAGGTGCCACGCCCCTCTTACCAATGAACATAAAATTGAATCAATGAAACTGCATGTGTAAATTGAGGTCGAATACTGAATTCCGGCGTTGTGCGACCTATAACTCCAAAGCTATTTGATAGCACAAAGTTAGGTTGCATGGGAAGTGCCACTCCCCTTTGCCCTACGCTCATAAAATGTAGAGGAATGAAAGTGCATGCATAAATGTAGGTCGAATACCGAATTTTTACGCTGTCAACCTATAACTTCAAAGCAATTCGATATCGCAAATTTGCGTTGTAAGGGAGATGTCACGCCTCCCTGCCCAACGCCCATAAAATAAAGCCATTGAAACTGCATGTGTAAATTGAGGTCAAAAACTGAATTCCAAAGCTGTATTCCTATAACTTCAAAGCTATTCGATATCACAAATCTGGGTTGTATGGGAGGTGCCCCTGCCCCTTGTCCACTCCCATAAAATTTCATCACTGAAACGGTACGTCTAAATTGTGGTCGAATACCGAATTTCTAAGCTGTGCGACCCATAACTCTAGGGGGTGTGGCATTTTCTCTTAAACCATCTCGTACTCAAAGCAAAGCGTACTTACAAAATTTGAGCTCAATCGGACCAATAGTTTCGAAGTATTTTGATATTTTCTTAAAAGTAAGCGAAGATGAAGTGTGACCACGCCCATTTTTATCAAAGTTAATGATAGTTATCATACGAACTTATTTACCAAATTTTAATTTAATACGACCAAAACCGTCTCAAATACAGCATTTTTATTGATTTGTGGGCGACAAAAGAGGGTGTGGCATTATATTTTTCCTAAACCAGTAGAAAGAAGTATCCAATTTGGTTCAGTCGTTTTCAAGTTTTAAGCATCCGAACAAATCACGATTCATTTTTATATATACACATATTGATTTGTGGGCGGTAGAAGTGTGCGTGAAAACATTAATGTATCGTGACTGCCTCTTGGAGCACCTACACAGCAAGTTTCACTATAAAAATGTGTAGAACTCCGGAATTGCCATGATTTCGAAAAAGTGGGCGTATATATATTGCGACCACGCACATTTTTTGTACAGTTACTGACAGTAACCATCTGAACAAAATTACTAAATCTTAGTTTTTTACGATCGAAACCGTCTGATATATATGCTTTATATGGTTTGTGGTCGATAGCGCAAATTTGGCTTGTATGGGAGGCACCACGCCCCCTCGTCCAAACGTTACCAAACCTCACAGGAACACTCACTCTCCTCGGCAGACGTTGTTCTGCCATAGACCGCCTTACTGCCATATACGAAAATGTAACCATATAAACTAAATAACAAAATTTTGGTCTAATACGATCAAAACTGTGCGAGATATAACATTTATGTTGTTTATAACATTTTTGTTGTTTTGCAAGCGGTAAAAAGGGGTACTGTAAAATATTTCCTTAGAGCCATCTCGTAATCGAAACAAATCGAATGCCCAAATTTCAGCTCAATTTAGGTTGAGCCTGGCACACTTTACTTCACTCGACGCTAACTCCCCGAAAAGTGAGTTTAACTAAAGTGGGACAGGCCTATTTTTAGTGCACTTGCCGAGAGTAACCATATGAACTGAATTACAAAATTTTTGTCTAAAACGACCCAAACCGTTGAAATAAAACGTTTTCATTGGTTTGTGGGCGGTAAAAGGGGGCGTGGAAACCAATTTTTATTTCAGTTGCTGACAGTAACTGTACGAACTAAGCCAACATTTTAGCTCAATCAACCCAGTAGTCAATTTTAATGATATCTCAAAAAGTGGGTGTGGGTATATAGCGATGACGCCTTTTTTTAGTACAGTTGCCGAAAGTAACCATACAAACTTAGGTATCACATGTTAGTCTCATACGGTCAAAACTGCTTGAAATGTAGCATTTTCACTGATTTGTAGGCGCAAAAAGGAGGCGTAGAAACCAATTTTTCGTACAGTTACTGTCAGTAACTACACAAACCAAAGTACCAAATTTAAGTCTTATACGACCAAAACCAACTGAAATAAACCATTTTAATTTATTTGCTGGCGGTAAAAGGGGGCGTGGAAACCCATTTTTAGTACAGTTGTCGACAGTAACCGCACATACTAAATTACAAAATTTTAGCCTTATACGACCCAAACCGACTGAAATATAACATTTTTATTGATTTGGGGGCGGTAAAAAGGGGGTGTGGCAAATTTTTTCCTAAACCATCTCGTACCTGAAACTAATCGACTGCCAAAATTGCAGGTCAATCGGTTCAGTAGTTTTGGAGTCTATAGACATCACACAGCTAGACACACATCGCTTTGCTTTTTATATATATAGATATTGATTTGTGGGCGGTAAAAGTGGGCGTGAAAACATTTACATATAGTGACCGCCTCTTAGATCACCTACACAGCAAGTTTCACTGTCAAAATGTGTAAAACTCCGGAATTGCCATGATTTCGAAAAAGTGGGCGTATTTATATTACGACCACGCCCATTTTTCGTACAGTTACCGACAGTAACCATCTGAACAAAATTACCAAATCTTAGTTTTTTACGATTGAAACCGTCTTAAAATATCCTTTTTTTGGTTTGTGATCGATAGCGTAAATTTGGCTTCTATGGGAGGTACCACACCCCCTCGTCCAATAAATACCAAACCTCACAGGAACACTCTCAAGATGTGGCTTCAGTTTCCCTGAAAATTTCATAAAGATCGGTTCAGCGGTTTTGGAGTCTATATGTGATATAGCCACATACCCACATACCCACATACCCACATACATACATCCATTTTTATATATATAGATAATATACATGTGAAATAATTTTCATATGTACTAGAGCTGTAAAGGAATGCATTCAATTAGATTTTATTTATAAAGATCTGAATCAGTAAATTAATTTAATAAATGAAAAATTGATTCATAAATAAAATTTGTGAATTGCAATCTTTGAATAGCATTGTATATTGATATTTAAT
Source organism: Dichetophora obliterata (assembly GCA_963920525.1). Classification (NCBI taxonomy): domain Eukaryota; kingdom Metazoa; phylum Arthropoda; class Insecta; order Diptera; family Sciomyzidae; genus Dichetophora; species Dichetophora obliterata. The sequence continues at coordinate 87,463,958 of OY986437.1, forward strand.
TTCGATATTCAGAAAAATGAATCTATTTTTTAATTTATAAAAATGCTATTCAAAAATTGCAATTTACAAATTTCATTTACTAATCAATTTTTCATTTCAAATTAATTCTTATTTCGTTATTCACTGATTCAGATTTTTATAAATAAAATCTAATTGAATGCATTCCTTTACAGCTCTAGTACATATGAAAATATTTCACTTTACTAATGCAAAGTCTTTTATTGCCATTCCATTTTCATAAAAATAATAGTGAAATGCAAGCTGCAAACATTTGAAAAGCATATGAAACAACTAAAATTATACTATAATAAATATGCATATAAAAAAAATTATGATAAAAGTCAAAACACAAAGAAAATGTTAAAAGAATAGCCTATCCTATAGTATAAGACTGATGATAACCAACACAAGCAGTAATACAATCAGTTACTAAGGAATACTATATAAGTATTTAAAACGATTCGCTTCAACAAACGAAACTATGCTGCGTTCGTAATTTCGCCACAAATTAAACCAACAACAACATAAGCAGCTACTGAAGCAGCTTGTGCATAACTTTTCTCATACGAATATCTTATTGTTTTTCTTCATCGATGTGACTATTTTATGCCTTATTAAGGAAGTGACAAAATCCAATGTAAGATATTCATTTTATTCGCCCCATAACTAATATTTTGGCATATATTTTATCTTTGTACGGTGAATGTTAAAGACTCTAGGTATAAATCAAAGTGTACACTAAAAACTTTAAATGTGGTTGAAAAAATTAGTGGAAATGACCCCCATACAAACCCTATAGGACGTTATTCTACGTCAAAAATTAAGACAGTATAGAAGACAATAGCAGACACCCTGCAGGAAAATTAACTAGTTTAAAAGTAGTTTACAACTACTTATATCGTTGTGCTGCTTCGTTTCATATCACCAGAGAGCGGATTTTCATGCAAATGCATATTTTACCTGAACCTCGCACAGGTTTCGGACAAAAGCAGAAATGCCTCTTGCTAAAAATTAATATGATTAGCCCTATAAATGTTTTGCATATTCGCATATTTTGCATTAAAAAATAACATTAATTAAAAAAAGCCAGAAATGTAAAAATTTAAAATAATTCGTTACAAAAAAAAATATAATAAAAAATTTATTAACAAGCATCAAATTTTTTTTTTCTACGATTAGGTACAAGTGCCTAAAAAGCAATAAATATGGTGACTTTTTCTGCAAATAAGTTCTAATGATTAACTAAAGAAAATGTACCCAATTGGTTCCGTTGGATGTACTTATTCAATAGCTCAAACGGCGACTGGTACTTTCTTGAACCTCATAAAAATTGTCAATAGAATAATGCACTGTGAGGGGTATAATGTGTCATTAGTACTGGTGACAGAGGAACCAATGGAAGAGTGACTCTTTCACTGGTCGCATTTCCTGGAGGGGAAGCACATATTCTCCCATTAACCCGCACTACCAAATATATTACGTGTTTTTGTGTGAAGACTTAAGAGGACATTATATCAGCTTAAGCCTTGAGCCAAAGAATGAAAGCGAAGCAAAAGAATAATTAATTTGGTCTAGCATATGTGTGTGTGCTTCGCAATTTTCTGCGTGATAGTAAAAGGCGTTTTTTGGGGCGGGGGAGATTGTTTGAGATTTTAGTTTGCACATCCTAACGCCTAGATATAATCGGCGAATATAAAATATCTTAAAATAATTAACTGAATGACATTTTTTTAGTTTTTTTATTTAATGTGTTGAGAACTGCTAAGCACGAAATAACTGACTTAAGTAGAAACCTCATTCAGTTAATGGAAAAATTATAAAAGTCTTAAGCTTTAGAAAATCCATATCTGTTGCAGCTATTTAACAACGAAGATTGATATTTTATGAAACCAAAAAATGGCCATCAATGACTCGTAGCTTGTTATTGTTAAATTTTTAATGGAAACTATAACTTAGTCATCGTTGATCGTTTGACTTTTGAACGCTTTCTATCTACGTTATATTAATAATTCATTGTTGAATACATGATGTTGCATCTGGGTCACTTTGCAGTCAACAACTTGTTCTTTATTAGTTTTATTTTAAAGAGTAACTAAAACTTTTTAGTTCACGATGAAAAACAAATATATGTATATAGTAACGTAAGTTACCCTAATTACGACCAAATCGGCACTTTCTAACTATTTCTATCAAAAACAAAGTAAATATAAGAAATTAAAGAAAGCATTTGCTGCTTAAGAGTATATTCTAAATTCATAAAAAAATAAAATAAAAATATAATGCAATCAATATTTTTAAAACAGCTTTTTTTCAAATCAAATTGCCATAATTGCGTTCAACAAAACCAGCTTTTCAACCACTTGTTAATATAATTTCGTCCATATTTACTTACCACAAATAATGATTAAAATTTTAGTTTTTAGTATAAACACGACTATATTTCTATGTTTTTACTAAAAAATGAATCAAGAAACAAAACTTACTAAGAATAAGTTTTTCAATTAACTACTAAGAAGAACTAAGAAATTTTTCCAATTAACTACTTCTTAGAAATTTTTTATTCTAGTATTTGTTTGCAATTTCATTTTGTTAAACATTTTTTTCAAATAAAAAAAATAAAGAATATTGATGTTAAAAAGTATATATATATTTAAGAATTATTAGAAATTTAATTACTCCAAAAATACTTTGGGTAATTAAAAATAAATAAAAAATGGGAACTTTATTCATCAAGTGATTAATTTGTGAAACTATTTATAGAAAGGAGAGATATTAATTTTTTATTTACTAAGATAAATAAGTTATGTAGATTACTTTTTTTCGCAGATGGGTTATTGCTGGAACATTGTTTGTTCCTAGATTTTTCATTAAATTCTATTATTCTAGTTCTATTATATTTTCATTAAATGCACTCCTCACAACATTTGGTGTTGCAGCTTCTTTGAGAGACGTCGCAAATATCTTAGCAAAATCTTAGCGTGGCAATTTTTGACTTGTTGTTTTTATACGCTAATCTGAAACATTTTTGCTCCAAATATTTTTTAACCCTAGAGAGGCAATCATACTTTACTCACGTTGTAGATTATCAACGGCGGATCGACGCGGTTCAGTTTTAAAATTTTTTTCGGTAAGAATATAAACCGCCCCCTCTCCAAACTTAAAATTAGATAGTAACTATTAGAGCTTTATAAAAATAAAAACACTGAAATTTAAACTTTAATTTGTGATGTTTATTTAATTTTTGTTTGATTCGGGCTCAAGGTCACTTTTTAACTAAAAAAACCATTTTGTATTTGTTTTTAGTCTTGGTTTTATTGCGTGCAATATGTCTAACTCCGCCGGAGTTCGCCATCAGGGACAATATGATCATTAGCGTCGGAAGCGGGGGGGCAAGGTGGGCAGTTGCCCCCCCACTTTTTTAGCTAGATAAACAATTTAAAAGGAAAAGTTATTCAAAATATCAGTTTTTTTACAACGATAATATTTTTGTATTATATATTTTCCTCTTCTTTCTCTCTTCTTCATGTTTCATGTGGAGAAATTTTGGTGAACTTTTTTTGCACCACCATTTGTACTGCCCCCCCATTTGTACTGCCCCCCCAGATGAAATTCGCTTCCGACGCGCTTGAATATGATATATTAGACATAAAGTTTAATACTTAACAATTTTGGTAGACAATTTTGGAGGGTGCTGCAATTTATTTTAAGGCAATATCTGTTTATTTTGTCTCACAGTGACGTCTACCAAAATTCTTAAGTGTTAAACTTTATGTCTAATGCTTAATATAATCTTTTTTTTCGACCTCTTAATTTTATATTTTGAGTTCAATTTGGGCTCAAAGTCACTTTTTAAATAAAAAACACTATTATATTTGTTTTTTAGTCTTAGTTTTATTGCGCCCAATATTTCTAACTTATATATAATAAAGAGAATTCATAATATTATTATTTAATTTTTCTAACATATTTTAAGAAACTAACTTGTAGTGTCATTATCATTAATAACTTTAGGGATGTTATCTTTTGTGATCGCTCAGTGAGTTCGGCAGACTCTTTTTCACTCAGCTTTTCAAAATCATTATTATCGCACTCTGCTAAAACTTTTTAAATTAAAGCATTCCTTAATCCATTCTGTGAGACATTTTGAGGCTCTAAAACGCAATGTGAAGTAATAAAATATATCAAAACACCATAAGCGCCATGACATAAAAAGTCACTTCAAAGGTAATCTACGTCGCAGCTACGTAGTGTGCTTTTAGTTTTGTCATAAAAAAACACTTGTTCTGCGCCAGGGCTGGCCAGTAATGATTACTTTCGTGCAATGATTATAAAAAATAGCTGATTACATTTAAACAGACACAAATTTAATACTTGCTTACTTATAAAAAATCATTTATCATTTTAAAGCAGAGTTGGGCATTCTAACACAGTCATATTTTATTTTATCTTGTTAGTATTGATGCGCTCTCAAAAAGCGCACACTGAGCAAAATAGCTGTCACAATTATCTACATTTGTAAGTTTGTAGGTTTATATCCCAACACATATTGTAATATGTGTTTATTTTTTCTTATAAGTCATCGGTATTGTTCACTATTTCTTCTATGTCATTTTTGCTTCTTTTAAGTAAATAAATTATATTAGTTTGCTCGCAGTGGCAAATTAAACATTCTGCTTCGCAAGAAAGGTTCTCTGCAGAACAGATTTCGCATTCCGATTCAGAGTCAAACATTGTTTTTTATGTGTTTTGTTTTTGTTTTAATACTACTAAATCCCAATATATACGAATCATTAAAATTCTTATCAAAACCTCATAAAATTAAGTATAAAAAAATTAATGAATACAAATAATATGAAAAAAATAATGCAAAGAATTTTAATTTTCAATATGTATGAATTATATGAAATCTTAAGGGGACAGTACACACCTAAATTTTAAAAAAACTCACATTTTTTTATGATAGTTTTTTGTTAAAAAGACCTCAAAGAATCTTTTTTTAATAATATAAAATTAGAACTTAATTTCTATGTTAAATGGTGAAAGTTTTAAACGCAGAGCGTCAAGGCAGTAAAATCGGTTTTAAAAACTTTAAAGCGCTTTTTAAAGAAATTACATTTTTCAGTTGGCGTTCTGATCGTTCTAAAATTTTAATATGTTATTGTACACATATAAGTCTCTAGATTGAACTACGGATAGAAAGATCGGTAAAGCATTTTTGGTTTTCAAGGGATTTTTTCGTCCAAAAAATCGGCTAATTTCGAAAAAACGGCGCTATTTTGTCAATTTTTGCCAAAAAAAATTCTTTTAGTTCAATCTATAGCGGCTTCGATGCTGATTAAAACCCTGTTTTTATTTTTTTTAGACGTTCCAGTGAGCTAAAATCACGCCCGTCGTAATTTTTTTTGATGTTATCTTCAAAAACCTGCAACAGCCAAAAAACACGCTGGAAAAATCCAAAAAAATTTTTTTGTAGACTATTTTTACATAAAAATAAATATGCAAAGTTTCAATAAGATATCTTATTTATTTCTGAAAAAATTTGCATTTTAAAAATTTCATTTTTGAAAAATCCAGGTGTGTACTGTCCCCTTAATATATACGAATAATATGAAATTCTACGAAATAAAAAATATATGCATGAGAACTATGAATCTACAAACCAAATAGATGGTGTTTTAAGAGTGTACATAAAATTTCCGACATAGGTTGTCACAGCATCACCGTCAGCGAACGACTGAATTATATTCTCTTCTGTTGTAAATTTTGTGAACAGGTGAAAAGTTACGCTCAGAGAGCGCTCAATGAGCTATGGGGCGTCCAGCGCTGCTTTAAAGTATTCAGTGATTTTTTTAAGAAATCAGTTATCATGCATAAGTCATCAGTGATTATTTTAAGTAATCCGTCATTTTCCAGTAATGCAAGAATTATTCTGATTAAAAATTTCAGAAAATCAGGCTTTATCAATCATTGATTGGAGATTTCTAAAACTAATATATTAATGGTATTTAATAAACGACTTACTTCTATACTGAAAACGTATAGAAATAAGTTTACGCTAAGTGCTTTCACGAACCCTCCCTAAATAAAAACCGAATAAATTACGTAATTGTATTAAAAAAATTTTAACCGTTACAAGATTATTTTAAACTTTATAGAAATTTTTGATCCATTCATGGTAAGTAAATTTTTAATTTTTTAAATTGGTATATTTAACTGAAACACTGCTTAAATTAAACCACGGTCACATAATATTTATTATACGTACTGTATACACCACGTTTATGTGTCGTAAGCTACGTATGTTTAATTACTTAAAATTTTGCTATTGAAAATTACACTGCTATAAATTTACCGAACATACGCTGTTTACATCGCCAATACGGCGTTCATTCAATACCACTATTGTTTTATATCTTTATATGTATATATGTTGTTCAACTGTGCTCATGGTAAAACTGAGACAAGGAAAATACAGAAAAGGTTTCTGAGCTCTATTGTTACTCTTCTTTGACAAAACCAATCTAACAAACCCTAACAGTACTTTAATAGCTACTGAAGAAAATATTGTATGGACTGCAAACCATTATGGTAAATAGCAATTACTGAAATAAGAGCAATACAGAAAAATTGTTAATTTTTTGTAATCATTGAAAGCTGGGTCTGATTACTACACTCTGAGAACTTTCATAAGGGCTCTGAGAACTTCCATAAGGGCTGTTAGATTCCTGTTCGGTCCTGATGGTCTGCCGGTTTTGACAACCTCACAGAAAGTTGTAAGAACTTTTAATGGTGAGAGGAATTCGGTTTTGATAGCCGAATTGTGGAGAGGTCATAACAGCGCCTTTTGCGATGGTGAGAGGAATTCAGTTTTGACAGCCGAATTGTGAAGGGGTCATAACAGCGCCTTTTGCGATGGTGAGAGGAATTCGGTTTTGACTGCCGAATTGTGGAGGGGTCATAACACAACTTTTGCGATGGTGAGAGGAATTCAGTTTTGACAGTGGAATTGTGGAGGGGTCATAACAGCGCCTTTTGCGATGGTGAGAGGAATTCGGTCTTGACAGCCGAATTGTGGAGGGGTCATAACAGCGCCTTTTGCGATGGTAAGAGGAATTCGGTTTTGACAGCCGAATTGTGGAGGGGTCATAACAGCACCTTTTGGAATGGTGAGAGGAATTCGGTTTTGATAGCCATAAATCCTTATGTTGAGGTTGTCAGAACTTTTTCTATTTAAGCTACTTACCTCTGCGCTTTTAAGGTTATCACCAATTTCTTTATGCCGTTTGCTTAATAAAAGTGTTATTTTTAAATAATTTTTAAATTTTTATTTCAAATCATTTGAAAAATATTACTTTTTTGATCAAATAAATATAAAATTTTAATTGTTCATAGAACTTTACAAACTATTTTTTTTTTAATTTTTTTTATGGAACTTTAAAAAGCGCATATTATAAACGACAAACCATTAGCATGCATCTGAAACATGCTTACAAATAGTTTTAGACAATGGAATTGTAAAATAGTCCATGCCTTTTTCAATATAATAGGCATAATATTTATTATCAAAGTAAATACCGATTAACTTTAAAAACAATTTTTTTAATATTCGCCAACAAGCACGCTGCAAAGCCAAAACTAAAATGGAGAAATTTGTCTTTTGTGGTTTTAGTATCTTCAGTAAAAGCGTGAAAACCGTATTGAGGCTACAATAGCCATATTGGAGTTTCTCTACACGCAAGATTTAAAAGTTGGTTGTAGTAGCCACAATACTGAATGTATCACAACTGTAAATACAGATCTTATTTTCAAAAAACTGCTCAACATAATTTATGTTTTCTTATATGATTATTGCAGATTCAATTAGGGCTATGAGAGCTCTCATAAAGTGCTTGCAATAAACTTTAAGGTAAGGTGACTTTATTTCATATATAATAACTCTAGTATGGCTACTACAGCCTCATCTTTTTTATGGAAGCCGTGTACGAAATTCAATAATTCCCTGAGTGTATGCTGTGACAATTGTGAGAAGCAAAATGTACCAATTTTGAAAAAAATTTTATATATAATCCAGAACAATTTTGATTAAAGTGGTTACTTTTAATAGAACTCAACAGCTCGATGAGTATTTGTTAAAAATTCCATGCAGTCGGCACTATACATAACCTCAATCGTAAATACATCGGAATTCAAAACAACAGTGCAGCCAATATCAAATGAAAAAAAATATTGCATTTTTTCCATTCTTTTCTCAGCTCAAAAGAAGTCAACATTCTGTGAATTCAGGACAGAATCTAAAAAATTCTGCATTCTATGAGGTCAGAATTTTTTTTCAGAAAAGAATGCGCATAAGACTGTGTGAAAATAGAAAGCAGTACGAAGAGACGGATATGAGAAAATTGAAAATATGTACGAAATCTACGTCAAATCAACGTAGATAACCTCTCTAAGATAAATTGATAAAATATACCAATATCTTAATGCTGTAGACGGTGAGTGTCGTTTGGATAAAATGCTATCAATATTATCAATTTTTCCTAGCAAAATTTCGAAATATGTAGGTTAATATGGGATGAATGTCCGTCCATAAAAAATATAACTGGAAGAAGAATGTGATTGTTCTCTAGCCATGGGTAAAAAACATTTGTTATATATTTAGAACAAAATATACCTTCCAAAAATGCTTCACCAGTCGTCCAATCTGATTCGGTGCGACCAATTTCCCAATGATCCAGATATTTGGCATGAATTATACGGGGTATTCTCGTTTTAAAAGGGTAGGTATAATACCATGATACTTTCTTTTTTTTTAGAAATAAAATAATAGCTGCTTTCGTCTGTGCTGTATATCTGCGCATGGGCATCCACAGGGGGTAAAAGGGGGAGAGCTCATCCCCCTAAGCAGTGATTTTTTTAAATATCTTCATATTAAATCAAAAATCCGTAAGCTACAATTAAAAATTTTAAGAAAGAGGCAAAAAAACTTTCCAAATTGTAATTGTAATTTTATCTTGCGCTCAAACTTAAGGATTTTAGAAATTTTTTACTTACAACGTCGTTTTTATTTGTAGTAGTGTACAATTTAGCAGAAACATGTATTTTGATAAAGTGGATTAATAACCAATTAAAAAGTATTTTTTGAATTAATTAGAACTTACAGCTGTTTTGATTTTTTATGACGATATTTTCATTTTATATGTTAATACATTTTGAAGAGAACTCAAAAATACTTTTTTTAATGTATATTTATAAATATAGCTGCGCATGCATTTTTAAATAGTGTGTTGTACCCGTCGCAGAGATAAGTTACGATACCATTTTATTTACCCTTGTTTCACAGGCACTTTTCAATACGTATTCTTACGCTCAAAAATTTGGTGTGTAAATATTATTCGTAGTTTTCAGTCATGAATAGGATTCGTAGATTAAACGTAGTTTGGTACATATTAAAAATATTTTATTCGTATTCGTACAAAAATAAATGTATATTGTACAAATACATTTGTTACATTTACCAGAGCTGTAAAAGATTTAATCAATTTGATTTTATCCTCAAAAAAATGAATCACGAAATAAGAATGCATTCAATGAATGCAAAATTGATTTATAAACGACATTTTTAATTCAAATTAATTTTTAACAAAATGGTTAATTATTCATTTCAAGTATTTATTTTCGTTATTCAAATTAATGAATAAGTTTTTATTAATTTGAATGATATTCACAGAGAATGCTATTCACAAAGAATATCAGAATTTTCAATTATTTATTCTTTCATTATTCATTATTAATTTTGTATTCATTATTCATTTTTTATTTATTTGTTATTCATTATTATTTTTTTTTTTCAATATTCACTTGCCTTCAATTCATTATCCTTTTTTTTATTCATTATTCATTTGTTATTCATTACTCATTTTTTATTAAGTTTTTATTTATGGCTTAGGAATAAAATTAATAAAAAATTAATAAAGGATATCAAATGAATAATGAATAAAAAATGAAAAATTAATAATAAATGAATAAAAAATGAATAACGAATAAAAAATGAATAATGAACAAAAAAGAATTATTGAAAATTCTGAAATTATTTGTGAATCGCATTCTTTGTGAATAGCATTCAAATGAATAGAAAATTAATTCATTATTCTTAATAACAAAAATGAATATTTTATATGAATAATAAATAATTTTTGCAAAAATGAATGTGGATAAAAAATTTTAATTGCAAAGCAATTTTGCATACATTTAATGCATTCTTATGTAGTTACTCAGTTGTACTTAAAATTCTGAATATGAATGCCAATTTTACAGCTCTGATATTTACTAATAACAAAAAAAACATTTTATCTTAGCTGGGGTTTGAACTACGGTTTTTTAGCTTACGGGCCAAGTACTCTTTCAGTAGATTACGGCCTCCTTGCAAGCATACATTTCCTTATATTCGGTAATTGTTCAACAAACCAGGCTGAAAGATTTCGGTTTTACATTTTTTAAACTCAACTAATACTAAATAGTACGAATGAAATGGAAGAAATTACGATATTATTTTTACGAGAAATTGGAGAATGATAAGGAGAATGATATGCCTATTAGTCTTAGATCATTCTTCGGAGCAAGAGATGGTAAGGGGCATTTAAGCCAATAACGCATATGAACTAGGACGATAAGTGAATTTATGTTCTAAATTAATTAAAAACAAAAATGAACAGAAATGAATTTAAAAAACTAAATGCTTTCCCAAAAGTCGGCTTAAAAAATTGTGTATCTGTCATAAAGATGATCCAATTTGGATAATTTTTTAATTTTTCGTAAACTTAATAAAATTGCTAATAATCTTGCAGCATTTAAATTTGAGAAAATTGCAGTGATCTAGGCGAGGGAAAAGCTTCTGATTCAAAAACGAAAAAAATTTAGGAGATTCTGAATAAATTAGGCTAATTTTAAATCATGCAATAATTTTTAAAAAAAATCTGATGGCAAATTCTTTTTAGGAAAACGCTTTTACATTAGAATATCTTATGGTCAAAAGTTTTTTTGTGACTAAAATTTTAATAGGAAACTCGATTATAAACATTTGTTTTATACTTCTTCAAATTCACGTTTTTTGACCCATTTTGAGAATTTTCTAGATTTTTTCTCATCACGTGCTTATAACTATTACATCCAGATTTCAGAATCAAGCCTTGCAGGGAGGTTCTGGAATATGTTAAGAAAATTAATAGATCCCAAAACCCATCTATACATGTTCCTCTTTATACATTTAGTCATACGTTAAAATAAAAAATTTTTTTAATAATTCATATAATAGGTATGTTTCCAAACTTTATTTTAGTAACTTGCATGCTGCTAGAACTAGAATGCATGTAGAAAAAAAAGTAAGTCAGCAACTCTAATTCTTAATTTTTGCGTATTTTTTAGATTTTTACCTCCTAAATCCAAATCTGAAAAATTTCATGCCGCTCGGAAATCGACTTTGAGTTATAGGTCTCCAAAACTGAAAAATTGGTTTGAAAATTTTGGTAGTTTTATTCCTTTTTTTTAAAAAAAAAATATTGGAAAATTTTTGTATTATTTGAAAAGAGGAAAACTTTGGGCCTAAATAGTAATTAATGCGATTTTATTTAAGGCTAAAGGAGACATCACATTATTTAATTAATTCAATTACTAAGAAAATTTGTTGTGAAAAAATTTTTGAAATTACATGAAAAAAAATTTTATATTAAAATATTTCGGGCATGATACGAGAAAGATTTTTACCCCATCTGTGAAATATATATAATTTTCTTAGTAATTAGAAAACAGAATTATATGAGTTACATTTTCTTTACATGCATTATAAACACCTTTATGCCTTTTCCCCCCTCTCTCCATAGAACAAATTCTGCGGACGCCCTTGTATTTGCGTTTGGTAATTAAGAACTTTGAGAAAATTGTTTACACCATTATTTAAAAATGGAAAATTAACCTTTTTTAACTTAACTTTTTTAACTTTAATTTTACAAAATGACCGAGCAAAATCAATAAATAAAGATTGAAAGCCAATTAAGGCTCAATAGATTTGTCTGCACAATGCAGAAAGTTCATGAAAGAAAGTTCATCAGACATGCCTGCAATTAGATATTTAAAAAAAGTAAAGTGTTAGGAAAAAGGGAAGTGGTCGTAATTAGGGCAACTCACGTTATTTACATACATACATACACACACACATTCATTTATGTATTCTTTTAAGATTGCATAGAAGTTTGTTCTCTTCCTTATGAAGCACAGCAGAACCATCATCATAATTTTTATCTCTCTTATTGTGCCTTATTCTTTTAATCTTAGTTCGAAAGTTATGCTTTTTATAAGCACTCCGGTCGGCATATGTTTCTGGTCACTTTTTATCTAACTTTTGTTAAGTTTTGCGTTAAAAGCTTTTAGTTAGTAACCCCTTATTTTGCCTGCTTTTTTCATGTTTAATGTGCTTGAGCTTCAATAATATATTAGCACTAATCTATTGGTAATCCTGATTACAATTATATTCTTGACGTAATCTTTGATGAGCCTATCGAACGTTTTCATCAGGTGACGGCGAAACTCGAGTACTCGTACAGTGGTAAACAACTAGATGCCATCTTAGGAGATATTTGTTGGAATTTACATGAAGAGCAGAAGAAACAGATGAATCTATCTGAGAAAATAAAGAAAAATATGTATGAAAAACTTGGTTTTAATACCTTTCAGATCGATTTAGGGACACAGATGGATGGTTAATTTGGTTTAATTTGTAATTTCATTTAGCGCCACTATATCAGGGGAGTATTTTTCCGTCAAAAAACTTACTTCTTTTGTTTGAACAAAGCTTTTATATGAAAACTTTTATATTGACACGAAGTCGATTAAGTTAATGAGAAAAAAGTTTTTCTAACAGAAACTACATCAACAAGTATTTGACCTTGAACCTTTAATTTCTCGAAAACGGGCTGAAGAATTCAAAAACGGTAAACGCCATTTTATTCAACGTCCTCGAATTATGCTGAAATGATATGTCTCCAGCTTGTGTGATATTTGGACATGCACAGTGTAATTTAAATTGTCATAGCTTACCAAGGTTTTCTAAAAATTTATTAATTGATTATCACAAAATCACGCATTTTATTTGATTCTAACATTCAACAGCAGAACAATACAACAGCAAACAAAGTTTTCCTCGTGAGAGCTTCTCTCATAGAAATAAAAGATAAGGAAATGGTGTTCTACTCACACACACTATACGTGTGTAGAAAGATTTTTCGTTAATTGAGTAAGCGAGATAGAGCGTCATGTTTTGACATAAGCCCTTGCCAGCAAAACAAATGGCGAAAAAAAAATTGTTTCCCGTCATTTGAGAGTTAGAGCTTCTGTCCAAAGAAGTAAAATATAAGGAAGTGGTGTAGTAACAGAAAAGTGCGGCATTTTCCATATTGGTGTTGGTTCGCACAAACACATGAACATTCAAACACGGCCGCATTCGGTTGCATCACAAAAAAAGGCCCAAACTGTTTCTGATGATAATCACATATTTACAATTTGGTGCGTTACCGATTTTTTTTGTGGGTGTTCGGTTCCCCAGTAGGCTTATTTCACCCGAGAGCAAAAAAGAATATTAGTAAAGTAAAATATTATGGTAAAAGCTATCTACTGGGTTTGTATTTATTTATATTCTTACATTAAATATTATATATTAATAAAATTATAAATGATTATAAATTAAAAAATTATATAAAAAAAATATGGATTTCAATATATTAAGTGAAGATAAATAAAATTAATTTTTTTCTAAACACCTTTAAAATGAATTGTTTTATGCAACTTTTTCCTAATAGTTGGCTTTTCATTATTTCTTTTAAATATATAAAAATATCTAGTTTTCAAAAATATTTCAATTAAAGATTTTACAACAATATTAAACTGACGGGAAAACTTAATATGACTCTCAAATATACTTTTGCCAAGCAGAGAGTGTTGTGTGTTCAAAAAAATTCTATTATAATACATTTTATGCAAAATAGATTTGTCTTTATCTAATAATTTTGTTTGTACGCGTAGTTCCTTTTCAGCAATAATGCAAACGTCTTCAACTGATTTTGAAGGATTTTTCAAATACCCTTAACTTATTTAAAACTTATTAACGATTGCTGACTACTTTCCCCCTCCAAATCTATTTTACATTCATTGCATTTCAGAATTGATTGCAATTTAAACACAACAAACCCTGCTATATACTTAACTACATAACCTGTATATTCAGTTAAAATACTAGCATCTGTAAAATAATTATGGTCGTTCTTTATTTTGGCCTTTATTCCACACACTTCATATTATGCACTGAATTTGGAAATTTACGCGAATTTTATCTCCTAAGCAATGTGAGACAAACATTTTACTATCGCACTTTTGGACTAAAGAGGCCCAATACGTTTAATAAACATAAGAAAAAATTGTTTAAGCGTGGACCATAAACTGCACTTATGACCAAAATTTGTTCACTGAAAACACGAGCGCCCTTGAAATGTGAGGAAATATGTAAATTGAATACGCCCCTGAAATACTTTGACATTTCAATCCCTTAAAATTGGCGCGGAAACAACGTACTCCAATTTGCTTTTTTCACTTATTTCCAATTGGAAATGCACAAATTTTCACTTTAAATAACTTTTTTAAACAAAATTCATTATAAATAACGTTGTTTCGATTAAAAAATCCAACTGGTGTTCATATACTTACTTATGGAAGAAAACCACATTATTCTTCAAGTTCTGACTACTTTAACAGTTTTTTACAGCACAACGCATATTTGTATAGTTGTTTATATCATTAACTTTACTAATCTCACTGAAATTATCAATAAAAATAGATTTTAATTAAACATTTAATAATAATAATTTTTTATCTCTTACTTCGGCCGACAGAACGATCCAAGTGTCAAAAAAATATTCTCCGTCTCACTCACTCAATTAACGAAACATACCGCAGTACACATACACTGTATGTGAGGGTAACACCATTTCCTTATATTTTATTTCTATGCTTCTGTCAAAATACAAGTTATGCTTCATGAGCGCATTCATTCTTTAGGGTGGCGAATAAGATTGCCTTAATTTTTTTTTGTGTGAGGATAAGCTTTATTATTTACATATTTTTTACAGATTTCTTTGGATACTTGACATGAAATTAAAATGGATTAGCGCCCTTAGGTTGGAAGCTATAATTAGATACTTTTATATAAAAAAAATTAATCAAAAGCCGACAATTCGGAAAAACTGTACAAAACTATTCCTGTTAACGGAATTTAATTTGTTTTTTTTTTGGTATGGATTTAAGTTGTTTATATTTTGTCTTACATTAATATCAATCAAATAGTTTATAAAAAAAGTTTTTTTGAAAGGAATTATAAAAAAATCATTAAAAGTAGCTTTCTTTTTTTTTTTTTTTTTTTTTTTCTCTGTAAAAAAAAATCGGTAACACACTATATTGTATAATATTGATGCTATATAAAAATTACTTAGTAAACATACATAAAAAAAACCAAAAATAGTTTACGCCTTTCTTTACTACATAACCGAATGCGGCCCCGCTTGAATGTTTTTGTGTTTGTGTCAACTTCATTGTGTTTGTAAAATAGTTAAATTCACTTCAACTACACCGCTTCCTTATATTTTACTTCTATGGCTTCTCTCAATATATCACAGCCTAAATTTTTTATACCAAAACTTCAAAAATAATTTCACATTTAAGCATAGTACTCTGTTCAGTTTCATGTGAAATTCCACTCCAGTCTCCATACAAAAAGTGACAAGTGCGAAACAAGCGTGTAAATTTTCACAACACGTTCGGCAGAGCAGTACTCTGCTCCGCTGCGTGAAATTATCGCAACAAGTTTCTGAGCAACATTTTTTCACGATAATTTAATTGTACTGCCTATTTATTTTGAAGTGAAAAGAGAGATATCATATGAAATCTCCCAACTTTTTCTCTGAGTCTCTCTTTGAGAAGCGTTGCCATAGGAATTTGTCGCAACAAACTTTAAGTCAAAAATTTCACGCAACAACCCAGCTAGACACCTAACTATTAAATATTCCGTATATATGGCATATACGTAGTGACCTTGACGTTATATTCATATAAAATTCACCATACATTGCACGTTAAATTTG
Source organism: Dichetophora obliterata (assembly GCA_963920525.1). Classification (NCBI taxonomy): domain Eukaryota; kingdom Metazoa; phylum Arthropoda; class Insecta; order Diptera; family Sciomyzidae; genus Dichetophora; species Dichetophora obliterata. The sequence goes on from OY986437.1 coordinate 87,480,133, forward strand.
TTCTACCATCATACTAGATATATGGACAGACGCTCATCTGTGTGATCTGGCATCTCTGCCATAAAATTTTTTTAGCCATAAAAAAAGTTTAGCTGAACTCCTCACACCAATAAGAAAATCTGCTTTGCAATCTTCTCCCCCATGCCGCTATATCATGACCACTCCCTAGCCCAGAGATTAGAACTCTGACGTTTATTTTAAATTACAAAGACAATTTTTGAATCCATTTAATTTATTTTTTGCAATGCACAAATTACCTTGAGGTTACGGGTTACAACATTACTGCTTTACAAATTAACACAAAGCTAAACACAATTCATATATAATCTATGGGTTTTGCATGCATTTCTTCACAACAGCAATATAGCTCCAACGACAGCAGCAGTTGTTTGAGTTGCAAATGTAGTCAATCCAGACAATCGAAATGTTTTTCAGGAATCCTATTTAGTCTTCTGAAAAGAAAAAAAAATATTGAATTGTTATATTTGATTTATAATTTTTGTTTACTTCCTTTCGATTGTACGGCTCATTTTGTTTGGTTTGTTAAATTTTTTGCCAGTTTATTATATTTTTGGCCATTAAAGAGCAAGATAAACAATCAAACATAGCTTTCCTTGTTTAACATCCCTCCAGCAAATGTTAGCATTCCTGGATGTAACCAGGAAACATGCCATGGAATGTAAGAAGCATTCCCTTCGTTGCACACTTCATTGCTTTTTTTACATAGCATGTCATTAGAGGGAAACATTTCTCTCCGCTGTTTTAAAAAATAAAATGGAAACATTCCTCTCCGCTGCCTTAAAAAGTTAATTGAAAGCAGTCTCTTCCCTGTTCTGAAAATTAATGTGGAAACATTCCTGTCCCTAGATAAGAAAATGCCCGGCCAGGATTCGAACCCGGGACCCCTGAGCGACAGTCAAGCGCGCTACCACTAGACTATCAAGGCCGCCCAGTGAAATATATTTTTTTAAAACAGTAACCATGAATTTTATGATAAACGGCTAGGATACAATGATATTAATATTTTCTGTTAAACGAACAGAGTACTAGGCTTTAAGAAAAAAATGTTGCATCCAAAACAAAATTTTATCAAATATTATCAATCAAAAAATTTATTATTTGAAATAAGTTTTAAGGTATCTAACGAACATACATATAATTTATCGTAAATATATTTTATACATAAATATTCAATTAAATGTATTATTGTATTGTACGTATGGTTGCGCGAGATCAATAAAGTATATATTTTTTTCAACTAAAATTATAAAAGTAACTTAGTTAAATTTTAAAAAAAAGTTAACAACTACAATAACTTTCAATGTTTAAGCTAAAAAACAGACAGAGTGGGTGGCCAAATTAATTAAGACAACCTTTAAAATGTGAATTTATGGTTATATTAACTAATCAAAATATGACACAAAACTGAAATTTTGTTGTTAAAATAAAAATTCAAAATTGCATTTTAAACTAGCCTTCATACGACATAGCATTTATTAGCAAAACATGTTCCTATTTTAAAAATTTTTTTTCTTTTCTTTGATGAAAAAACAACGCTACCTGTCATTTTTTGACGAAGTTCATTTTCTTCAAAATGTTTTTATAAATTTTACAGAATATTCAAGAATAATTTAAATGAAAAATGTACACCAATATCTCTTGCCGCAAGTTATCGCTAAAAATCTATAAATCTTGCTCATTTTCTGCTTGCTTAAAATATCTTTACACTTCGAGAACAATAAATTTAAATTACTATATGCTAATGCAGTATTGTGAATTCATAGCGAATATTCATTTTATCTAAATGAAGGATAGTTCAAAAAAAATTTAAAATTTTTATTATTTTTACAACAAAACAAATTTTTGTGTCATTTTTTGATTTATTAATATAACGATAATTTCATATTTTAAAGGTTGTCCCTATTAATTTGGCCACCAAGTGTTTATCGATGGTTAAGCGCACAAAAGTTATCAGCAAAAATTTTTCAATGTCTAGAAAAGCTTATTTTTTATCTTTTTTACTGAAATGCATTGAAATTTAAAAACAAAATAATTATGTACGCTTTGTTAAAAAATCACGAAATATGCAATAAAAAAAGAACAAAGTTTGAAACATAGCTGTTTCACTTTTTGTTAATTAAAGTTAGTCTAGATTTATGCTATTACATGTATTTTTTCGATGACCATACAAATTGCGGATTATTTAATATTATTTATACTATTAATGCTTTGGAATGCATAATATTATTTATGGTTTTAAAATCGAGTCTGTTTCTTAGTTTTATTTTTATTAAAGAAAGGTCTGAAAATTGTATTTCAACAGCAGCTGAACTGTAAGAAGTTTTAGCAAAATTTGTTAGTTCTTTATAACAGTTTTCTTCCATGCCAAGAAGAAACTTTGTCCCAAAAGCCTAGCAGAGAAAGGTTTTTTTCGTAGCAGACAAGTCCGATAACATTGGAAAAGGCCAAAAATTAATACGTTTTTGCAAGTAACACAAAACAGTTTATCTTTTAAGTAGAGGGAACATTTAAAAAAAAATTTGGTTTGTTTCTTTGCTGCAAAAATTTACCAAAATGGAATTAAATTTCACGTTTTCACATCGAAAAAAATTTACCAGTTTTGGCAACGCTGGTTGTGAGATTTGGCTGGCTGCTTTCAGTGAGATTCTTGCTGTCATACAGTGTTGATTAATTTTCTTTGCAAATGTTTTGAGGGGAGTTGCCAGAATTGAGGTTTAAGCATAAACAATGTTTTGCAGCCTTGCCAGCCAGCTTTTCCGCAGTTGTGATTGTATTAGTCTATCTATACGAATATATATGTAAAAGCGTTGTGAAACTGCACGGATGTTTGACAACCACGCAATAACTACTGAACTGATTAAGACGATATACAGGGTGCGGCTAAAGTAACTATATGATGTAAAACAATTGTAACTTCTTTGCTTGCGAGTATTAAACTTTTTCTTTTTTCCTATTTCAGAAATTAAACTTGGGAGAATATTTAAAAATGGAACGCTATACAATTGCGCAAAGAACTAAGATTGTTTTTCTATTCATTGAAAATCATCGTTCGATAATTAATACTCAACGTGCATACAGAAGATTTTATGGTGTAAGAACTGCTCCAACGGGTCCTACCATTCGTTCGTTGGTGAATAATTTTGCTGAATATGGGACTGTCGGAGATTCAAGACGTACGGGCAGACCTCGAACTGGTAGATCGGCCGAAAATATTGATGCTGTGCGACAGAGCGTCGAAGAAAATCCGGAGACATCAACGAGAAGACGATCTTCCCAGTTGCAGCTTTCTGACCGCACTCTTCGGCGAATTTGAAAACACGATTTGCACCTCTTCCCTTACAAAATCCAACTAGTTCAAAAACTAAATCCTGAGGACTTCGTATTGCGCTTGGAATATGCTAGAGCAGTTTTAAATCTCAGTTTTTAAAGTTTATTAAGTTATTTATAAATTTATATTTATAAATTTACTTTAGTTTATTTATCTCAGCAGTTTTAAAGAGTATTTGAATATACCCCAAACCTTGCAGCAACTAAAGGACAACATTCAAGAAGAAATTGATCGTATACCACAAGAAACACTCAACAAAGTTATGGAAAATGCCATAAAAAGAGCACATTTTTGCGTTAGAGAAAACAGTTGTCATTTAACTGATATTATTTTTCATAATTAATGTAAAAAAATAACATAAAATAAACTTTCTTTTTATCATAAATTTTTTTGTTTTTTTCATTCCATTCAATAGTTCTTTAAAAAACAAATCATATAGTTACTTTAGCCGCACCCTGTACTACTTATCAAACGATTTGTTATTTCAACTTAATTGTATTATGCTATGTTATATTTGCCATGCCTACTTTTCACGCCCACTTTTTGAAAAAAAAATATTATATTTCAGAAGATTCAGAAGACTACAATTTGATAATATACTTTGTATGGCCACTTTCACCAACTTTACTAAAAATGGGCATGATCCACTTCAGTTACGTCCACTTTTCGGGAGATAAGCGTGGAGTAAGCAAAGCGCACTAGGTTTAAGCTAAACTGGGCTGTAATTCTGGCAGTCGATTTGTTTCGAACTATGTTAAAAAATGATGGTTTAAGTTAAAAAATGAAGCCACACCCTCATTATCGCCCATAATTTAACAAAAAGTGTATATTTTGAACGGTTTTGGTCGTATTAGATAAAAATTTGATAATTTAGTTTATACGGTTTCTTTCCGAACAGCATGACAAAATTTTTTTTCGAACAGCATGAAATTCGTATATAGCCATAAGGTAGTCTGCGGCAGGACAACGGCTGCCGGGGAATAATATAAATCAATAAGAATGCTATATATATCAGAAGGTTCTGATCGTCATACATTGATGTTTCAATGGGAAACGCCTGGCATGTGTTTTGTTCGAAGGTCAATTTACACACTTTTCACAAATTCCCAAAACGATTATTAGAAAATTCATTGAATTGGGTCAGGACAACGTCTGTTGGGTCCACTATAAATACATATCTGTGGTCACAAGGAATAACGACTAAACTCAAAGTATCGTAAAAAACGATATTTTAAAAGCACGAACTACGACACATTTTTTTGAAATATATAAACCGTTACAAACAAAATATGTGCAGACATAAATGATGATCAATTCTAGGCAAAAAATGGATATCTGCATACTTTCAAAAATTAGCAATAAAGTAAATTCCATATCACTTTTTTACGATATTTTGAGTTTAGTCATTATTCCTTGTGACCACAGATATATAGATAAGAAAATAGATAAAACATAGATTTATGAATATAACTTTAGAATTGTTTGAAATATTTGAACATTTTTTTTACATAAATTAGTTTTTAAGCTGAAGAACATTTTAAAAAAATATAACAACATTTTAAGCAAGGGGGGATAGGTGGCCCATGATTTTTTATGATTAGAACTGTTTATGTATCAAAATGGATTAAGTTTTGCAAATAAATGATGTTGTATGAAAGAGTAAGGAAAATACAAAATAAAAAAAATGTACGACAAAAAAAAACTTTTTGGGCTATTTTTGAGTACAAATTTGATAGTTCAGAGGTTTTTTGAAAGCAATATAAAACATTGCATTGGTAAGGTAACGGTAAACCTTTTCTAATTTTCCCAATACACTTAATTAAGCTTTCAGACAAAGAAAATTTGATAAAAATCGATTTGAAAATGACGGAGATGTTTGCTTGCTAAGTCTGAACTTGAAATTTCAATTGTTTTTTTCTCATTCTTAGGCTTAAGAATATGCGTTGCACTGAGAAAATCTATAGTTTTTGAGATATCGCAATAAATTTGATGTCATAATAACGGATTTTTTTTAACATACCTACTATCCGCACAAAATATTTCCGAAAAAGCTTTCATTTACCGTTATTTTTATTAATCAACGCCTTTTCATACAATAATGCGTTGTACTGAGAAAGTCTATAGTATTTGAGATATCGCCAAAAGTTTGATGTCAAAATAACGGATTTTTTTTTAACTAATGTCGAATATATTTATGTTCAGAATTAAAAAAAAAAATACGTTTTTGATTACAAATTTAAGACATTTTTTGCCCATGCAGGACTTTTTCATAAGTCGAAAAAAACACGCCAGACAAGTTTATTTCATCATAAAAATTACCTTGTAAGTAAGGTATTCAAATTAAATAAAGTAATTTTTTAATATTTATACCAATTTTTCATAATAAAACAAAGCAAAAACACAATAATTTTTATATTTTGCACTTGAAATACTTAATGCTTGAATTTAAAGATATAAAATTTTTACATGGTATTTAATATTTTTATCGCAGGCGAAGCAGCGAGTATTTGCTAGTATATATACAGCTGTAGTCAAAATAATAGCAGTACTCTTTTATTAACACATGTTTGTATAAACAATACTTTTCTACAAATTTTGGATCCGGTAAACTAATTATCGTTCCTATATGTACATACTTTCATCATTGGTTCAAAACCTGGCATCAGTTTCCTCCTCTATTGTAAAATTTTCCATACACAGGGTGTTTTACGTTTTTGGTAAGTGTTTAGTATTATTGATTTAGAATCTAAACTACTCACCATAAAATAAAAAATAGTATTTTGTATTTTAGAAAAATTATCAAATTTTCTATCAATACATCAACCATTATCGTGTCAATGTGCCGTAGCAGAACTAAAATTTTGAGATTATCAAAGGAAATATCAACAAATTTTGTATCTTTTGTTTTAGCGGAGCTGTAATCGTCCAAATTTAAAATGTCTGTTTTTTATGTAAAAATTCAGTTAATCAACAGGTTTTTTCTAAATTCTAACTTTGGATGATAACAACTCTGCTAATATAAAAGATACAAAATTTGTTGATATTTCGTTGGGTAATCTGAAAGTTTTAGCTCCGCTATAGCACATAAAACGAAAATGGTTGATAGATTGATGGAAAAATTGATATTTTTTCTAAAATAAAAAATATTCTTTTTTATTTTATGATTAGTAGTTTAGATTCTATAGAAATAATACTAAACACGTGCCAAAAACGTAAAACACCCTGTATCTTGAGAATGTAACAATATCGGAGAAAACTGTATACAAATTTGGAACGATTATTGAAAGCACATCTAGGAATGATAATCGGTTTACCAGATCGAAAATTTGTAGACTAGTATTATTTATCCAAACATGTCTGAATATAAGAGCACTACTATTATTTTGACCGCAATTGTATAAAAGGATATCTATATATATATATATATATATATATTAAATTGGCTATTTAAACCCTAGAAAGGACTTTGACCTATCTTCTATTGATCAATTGTGTTGTGCGTGTTATTAAATGTTTGATCACAAATGGCCGAGAACTGGACCTACGTGTTTAATGCCGACTTCGAACGGCTTATGTTCTCAAGAAGCCTTACATGGCAGTATTTTACTCTCTGATTTTTAGTATTTTACTACCCACTTGGCTACGGCCGCTACCTTACTTACATATAACCTTAATAAATAACAACGAAATAATTTTAAAGCATAGTGTACTTTTTTTTATATTTTTAATAATATAATAATAATAATTTTATATTTTTCATCTGTGTTTTAGAATTTTCTCAAAATTTTAGTTGTGCTCCCCCGATCCTCCATTGGTTTTTATTTCCTAATGTTAGTTCACGTTTTATTAAGTGTTATAAAGTGTTCGCATCAGCTACAGAGACTTGCAGAGCTTCATGTAATCATTCGCAGACTGTGAGTGCACATACTTAACCCTGCTTTGATTACCTCATAAGAAGTCGCTCGAAGATAACCATACGTCTTTCAGACCTGTCATTGGCGTTATTTTGCATACATGGCGTTACTACATATTCCCATGTTGTTCAAACACATTTTATTATAATTTTTACTATTTAAAAATGAAAATAAAAACTTGCAGTAAAAGCATTCCACGAGAGAGAGCAAAAAAATGTAGAAAGCATACGTCTCGCAGACGTAGGTTATCAAAGCAGGATTAAAATGCGGTACAACCGCAAAAGGGCAAAAGAGTATTGACATCCTGTGCGGTGTTGTTGTTTCGGTTGCGTTCATGTCATATCCTACCCTGATCTGGTATAGGTATATTTACTTTGTGCAAACGTTTTTTACTCCCAAAGAGAAGCGTGCTCCTTATGAGAAATATATTTTTGCTAATGGGCATTTGCAAACTGGCGTTACGGACGATTTGTACGAATATATATAAAAAAATAGAATGAAAAAGTCCAATTTTTAAAAAGTTTTTTTTTATGTATGCGTAGTAATTAAGTAGCATTACATTAAACAATATAAAAACAATGACAACAACTTGTCCTAAGGATCTAAAGATATAAGCAAAAATATGTGCTGGCGTTACGTTACAAAAAACGGAAGTGATTTCTGACTTGGAATACAAAACTCTGAATTGGGCAAGACTTTTTGTATAAAACTTTTTTCAGAAGGTTTTAAAATAACATAAGTTTATTTTTTCAAGTGATCAATTTTAAAAATTTTTTCTGGTTTTTTTTTTAATTAGTATTTTTGATCTGGGGTTACGTTACTGATGTTAAGTTACTAAAATTTACATTGCAGTTTAATTGGGCATTTAAGTAATTAGGTAGTACAGTAATTATGTAATTAAGTTACTAAAAAGCAAATTTAATATATTGTCCTTTCCTTGTCTCAACCATTTTTTCATTATCTCTAGCCAATCTAGAAATTGCTGAAACTAATAAAATTTAAATTTTTTTCTTCCATGATATAATAAAATAATAAGTTTTTAACAAGTCTTAATTTTTTGATCACAGTAGACTTTTTTCTGATCAGCGTCACCTCCTGAGATGATTTAGCCATGTCAGTCTGTCCATCTGTCTGTCCGTGTGTGAGCATATGGGATCGATAAAAGTCGTGAACTGAAAAACGGGCGAGGTCCGCCCACTTTTTAAGAATATGTATTAAGTGGTGCAGTGTATTTCATGATCGGTCCACACTAACTACAGCTTTTCCTTACTTATGTTTTTAGGTTATAAAAAGTTTATGTTACTGTTACGTGCACAAAATTTTAAGTGTTTAACGTAGACACCTGCCGTTTAGGCAAAATTCTACGCTGCTTCATACCGTGGGTCAACGTCCCTTTGAGGTACCGAATTAGCTTCATATTCTGATGATATGTCGTAACCTTTGGTAGGGGTGGAGGTCTATCTAAAATCTTTCCCATATTCTGAAATACGGCTCTTGGTTTAAGAATGCATACCAACACCGAGCTAGATACGAGGACAAATTTATAATATCATGAAAAAATAAGCAAGGAATAATTTTTACGGAAAAAAAGTTTTATTTCTCAATACAGTCTCCTTTGAGCTCGATGCACTTCGCCCAACGTTCCTCCAATTTTTTTCGGTGATGAGCTCCTTCGGTGATTTCTTCAAGTTTGGAAACAGAAAATAGTACTTTAATGAATGAAATTTTGCCATGGTCGCTGGGCATGTATGAACGGTGGGTTCGGTGGGTGAAATCCACTGTTTTGACTGTTCCTTTGTCTCTGGTGTGTAGTGAAGGGTTCATGTTTCGTTACGATCCACGGTTACTAATGGATTGAAAAAAATCCTTCTTATCTTGGTTCAGCATCGCCTTCTCAAATTGCGCTCGTAGCTCTGCTAGCGATATGGGCATAAACCACAGCCACCACAAAGCTCTCCAAAGGGCCATCCCTATCAGCCAACCTAGTATATGCCAAGGTGAGGGCATATAGGTGTCAAACAATTCCCATTTTTAAATAAAATCATTGTCACATTTATAGAAACCCGTGATCAAAGTTTCAGGCTGATATCTCTGCTAGATGTATTTTTGGCCACTATCTCCAAGACTGTGCAACGGTCTTTAATCTTTAATTTGGCAAAATTTTTTAATTTTTCGACCTTATTACCTATTACATTATCTTTTTTTTATTAATATTTGAAACTTAGTTTCGTTAATTTTGACAAGCATTTGTCAGAACGTATAAATTTTTTGTATAATGTATCTTAGACACAAACTAATGGCTTTTTTACCATAGGCAGAGGGTCCAAATGCATGAAAATAATTAAAGCTACTTGATATCTAAGCAACTAAAATCACAAAAATAATATTTTCTTAAAAGCCATCGCTTTTTCTCATTTTATTATATATTCGAGCAAATTTCACTTATTTTTCAAGAAAATTGAAATGAAATCCTCAAAATATACTTTGTAAAAATAAATTCCCAAGTGATATCAGCTAATCAGCTATAAAAAACCTGAAAAGGTCACTAGTTAAAGTTAAATGCAAATTCAAATAAATGCTTTAAAAACAACTGTACGCAAGCAAAGAATCATTTAACAAACAATTTGTTTTTTACTGAAAACCAAAACAGTCATAATATCAGTATTAATAGCAACATTTATACAGAAACGTAAATAAATGTATGTATATAAATTAATGTCAAGGAAATGTGACATTTCAGAGGAAGATTGTGTTTGGGTTTTTTATGAATGCTTGTTCCATGAATATAATCAATTCAATATCAGCGACGTGCATATATGTATTATTGTGAGTATATGTTTTTTGAATGAGTTTTTTCCTTTTTTTTCTTTTTGAATTACATATAACTGTAATGTAGCTTTATAAGCAAGGAATTTTGACACATTTTCATATACAATACACATATTAAAAAGAAAGATTTACTTAGCCCTTCAATGCAAAGCCTATTTTATATGATATGTTGGGTTTATTTATTTTTTTTTCTAGATTTAACGTATTCTTTTTTTAATCTTCAACATCTTTAATGGTGGGGTATACACTTTTAACCAAAAACTTCATCCGAAATTTTCATCCAAAAAAGTTAAGTTGTGCCATTAAAAACCATTTATTTTCTAAGAATTTAGTTTTAACCTAAAAAGTGGAAAATTTAACCTTCATTTTAAAGAGTGTAAATGTAACTGTCGTAGAAATATATATTGTTTTCTGTATTAGTTTAAATATTTTAAATGAAATATTGTTCTTCTGAAAACGTCAAATTTCCATTATCAAAGAACCTCTTGCTTTTGTATGAAAATAATTATTATTTAATGCTCTTTTCTTTATTTTATTTTTTTTAAAGTTTTCTACTATTTTATATTGAAGTAATTTTCTTTACTTAAAGTTATAAGCTTTAGTTTTAAAAAGATTTATTTTTTAAAAAATGTTAACTAATTAAATTTTTAATATATTTTTTAAATAGATGTATCTTTTTTGTATGAACTGCAAGCGAATTTCAATAATTCCAATTTTTCGTATTCAGTTTGTTTTTATTTTCACCATAGTTTTCATATAAAAAATTCAGAATTGAATTGAACAAATTTGATCATCAAATCATGAATATAAAAAAAATAATTTAACTTTCTCTTGAACAAAATTTACAGATGAGTATATTTATAAATAAATATAAATAAACTGGCCATTTCAGCCCTTGGAAGGACTTTGACCTAGCTTCTATTGATCAATTGTGTTGTGCGTGTTATTAAATGTTTGATCACCGAATGACCGAGAACTGGACCTACGTGTTTTATGCCGACTCCGAGCGGCTTATGTTCTCAAGAAGCTTTACATGTCAATTTTTACTCTCTGAGGTTTGCCATTGTCTGCAGCGAGGTGACGACCGAACTGAAAAATTAATTCAATTGAAAAAATTATTTTTTTATATTTTTTTTTTTTCAATAGATGAGTATATTTTGTATAGTTAAAATTATCCATCCAATTCACAGTTATGAGAACACTTATGTCCATGATATAATGCAACACTCGTTTCATAGAGTTATATATTTCACAATGCATCCGTTTCCATATTCGTATGTATCCAATCCAAATATCTATCTACTCGAATGAAAACATCCGGATAGAGAAGAGAACAATCACCCAAACCATGTATTTTCAGACCAATAAAGTGGTAGTATGCTGGTCCTCCATCCACCGTTCTCACGTCCATCAAAACTGTTCCATGCGCAAATACTAAGTCACCCGAACATGTATAGGCGCAAATACTTTTGGCTTTGTCCACCGTAAAATCCTTCATCAGTGCCTCACAGGTCTTCAAATTTACGACACGAACAAACGTTTTGGCTAGAATTTCACTTACATTTGAATCTAAATACCAACCCGTCACTTCTAGAAGTTGATTGTCAAAATTCATCTGTACTATATCCTTGCTGGGCAAACAAATGGGCCGAATGAAGTCTGAGTACGTTACGGGCTGACTTAATTTCACTAGAGCTATATCATTGGAACTCACTTTGGAGTTGTAGTTCGGATGTATGATAATTTCATCAATGTCATACAGAGTTGGTATCGGTGCACAACGTCCACTACGATCACAGTCCCTTTTTGTTATGGGACTAGCGTTATTCCAAGCACCCAATTGAATTTTTACTGGTTCATTTTCAATACTAAAACACCAGGCGTTCATAATTACATACCTTTTGCTGATCAATACACAATCACATATCCACAGCAATGTCTTATCTGTTTTATTTTCGTAAAGAGCTCTACCCATCCAAGGAAATTCTCCAATCTCCGTCAACTTTTTCTGATTGTAATAATACTCCGTAAAAATTGTTCCACATTCTTCATATTTTTGTGAATTAATAAAAAGCTTGTAATAAATACTTGAAACAGAAATACGTTCAAGCTTACACACAGCAAATGAGAATATCAGCAAAATTAATATATTAAATAGGCGCATTGTCGCGTTTTAGCACAACAACCATCACCAACAAAAGTTTTTTCTTAACTGAATAGAACTTAAAAATTTGATTGAAACTGTTTATTGTTAACTTGCTGATATACACGGTATTACTCGGGAATTTAGTTTTTAAAAATTTGTTTTTCATTTTCTTTTAAAATAGGCAAGATTTTCTAGAATGTGTAATGAAATGAAGTATCTAGAAAATATATAATATAAAAGAAAGAGAAATATTTAAGAAATAGTTTTTTTTTTATTAAAATTGCTTAAAATTCTACCAATTTTAATTCGTTCCCTGCAGATCACTCTCTACAAAGTAGAAAAGCCATTGGTTTGTGTCTAAGAAAATATGTAAGAAAAAGTTCATTTTTTTATTTAATTGTTTAAATTTTAGTAGTTTACTGCATATTTATATATAACGAAACGAAGGTGCAACGTTGAGCGAGACTTTGTAAGCAATACATTTTTCATATACAAAAATATTGTTGCTCGTTTCTCTCACGATGTTCAGCCTTCGCTCTGTTATATATAGAGAAGCATTCAATTCGTTTTCAACAGATAGTAACTTAAAATGCAACACTGATCCTGTACACTACCATCTGTTAATAGACTACTGTCAAACTTTCAGCTCGCTGCGATGCGTTTGTATTTGGCAGCCATTGACAGCAGACGATCTAGTGAATTTTGGCGAAAATGGAGAGAAGTGAATTTCGTGTGCACATCAAGCATTATTTTTTGAGCAAAAAACCATCAGCCAAACCAAGGAAAGACTTGATAAATACTATGGGGACTCTGCACCATCGATTGGAATGATTCACAAGTGGTTTACTGAATTCCGATGTGGACGTACAAGCACAAGTGACGCAGAGCGTTCTGGACGCCCAAATGAGGCCACCACACCAGAAATGGTCACTTAAATTTAAGATATCATGTTAATCGATCGCAGAGTTAAAGTGCGCACGATTGTTGAGGCCGTAAGCATCTCATTTTGCGAAATCATTTGGATATGAAAAATTATCCGTAAGATGGGTGCAGCGTTTGCTCACTCTCGACCATAAACGCGATCGTGTGACGTTGAACAAAGATAAGAAGGATTTTTTCCGTCGATTAGTAACCGTGGACGAAACATGGATCCATCACTACACACCAAAGACAAAGGAACAGTCGAACAGTGGACTTCACTGACCGAACGTGCTCCGAAAAAGGAGAAGACGCTGCTATCGGCCGGAAAGTTTATGGCGACAGTATTTTAGGATAAACGCGGTATAATCTACATCGATTACCTTCCATCGAAAAGAACGATCAATGGCGAAAACTATGCAGCAGAAGCGGACTGTTTTAACTACGCTTTGAAAGAGAAACGTCACCATAAGGCGAGGAAAAAGTGCTCTTCCATCAAGACAATGCGCGGGTTCACACATGCCCAGCTCCCATGGCAAAATTCCATTACATCAAACACGAATTGCTTCCTCATACAGCAAATTCTCCAGAATTAGCCCTTTCCGACTATTTTCTGTTTCCAAACTTAAAGAAAAGGCTTGGTAGAAGAGATTCGCCACCAGAGAGGAGCTCATTACCGAAACAGAGGCCTATTTTGAGGACCTTCCGAAAACGTTTTTTTCGGATAGGAACAAAAAATTGGAGGAACGTTGGACGAAGTGTAAGAGCTAAAAGGAGACTTTATTGAGATGTAAAACTTTTTTGCCGTAAAATTTATTTCTTGTTTAATTTTTCACGGAATTATCAAAAGGCCCTCGTATATAAAATGTAGGCTTTTTTGACGGACGAATCATAATTAACAATTAACTTGTGTCAAAATAAACCCGTATAAGTTTACAAATATTAAAAAGAGTTGTTTATTAGGAAAAATATGTAATAAGATTTTGATATATTAATCAAATTAAGAATTCATTGATTAATTAATTATGAAATCAGCACTCTAACAAAAATTCACGAGAATTAACTACAATACTTCCTGGCAACTGATCACCTACATTTATTGTCGTTAAATCCCATAGAGCAAAATTATAATTATTTCACGCTAGAAGTGCGTGAATCCTCTCACCTACAATCAGTGTGACCAGAGTGGAATATTATATTCCACTTTGGCATATTTTACCTTCGGGAAGCATATTTTTTTTTATAAAAATATGCAGCATAAAAAGTGGAATATTTTGCGTATTCCTATATTTTTTAAAATTAACAAAAATTGCAATAAAAAATGTCTGTTTGAATACTAAGTGGTTATTTTTGGCTATCGACATTTAATATTTTTTCATCTCTGAACCACCTTCTGAAACGCAATATAAGGAATTCGTTTTGTGGTTAACTTCTTCGTTGTCAATTTTATTGCAATTCATTTAATAACTTCACGCAGCTTAAAAAGTGAAGTAAATTTGCTTATATGTTTGTTTGGTTGGATTTTTTATGGATTATGTTACAGCAGTAAGTAATATACTTAAGACAACATAAGGGGTATTCACGATGTGTTGTATTTCCCCTTGTATTGTGTATTTTTGATAAATTTGATATTTGTAGTAAATTTTGTAAATAAAACAAAAACAAAATGCACAATTTTCAAAATACAACCCTGTGGAAAAAATTCAACGATGGAACACTATTGTATTCCGTGTAAATTTCGTTGCGTGTTAGATCAGATGATTGTACAAGCATTTCTACTCACCATATAGCAAGCTACCGGCTACGGTGTGAGTTTATTTAATAAAAATTAATATAATTTATTCTTTCGTTTCAATTTTTGTATAATTTTCTTTAGTTAAATGATGATTTAAATTAATATTTCCAAACAGAAGTTCATACCAAAATTAGCTGATTTTAAAAATACAATATGTACTTTACTGAAGGTTCGTTCACAAAGTTGTAAGCATTGTAAATTTTGCAAAAATTTATCACAAATGCACCACATCGTGAATATCCCTATTTTTGCAAACAATATTTATTTCTTTTAACTATTTTTAAAGGTGGATTCAAAGCAACAAAGCAGAAAAAAAGTTATTGATCAAAGTTGGGAATCTGAAGAAGATTTATCGAAATTTGTGCTTTCCTCGCATAGTTTACCATTTAGAAATGCTGAGGTTGAGAAAATTTTTAGTTATATGAATCTTATTAAAACGAAAATTCGAAATAGAATGCAAGAAAAACTCTTAAATAATTTGTTGAATTTTTTATTTTAAAATAGCACATATAGTAGATTATAAAGTTATACTTTCTTCATAATTTCGTTTATTAAGTAGTTATTTTTAGGTATTTGTCCAAAAAACGGCTTTTAAATCTAAAATATGTCCCATTTAAAAACGTTTTTGGCTTCTCCTACAAAAAATTAAAAATATTGTTGGGGTTTTTATATTTTAGGTGACAATATGTAATACACCTATATGTTTCTGACTTTAAAATGAAGTTTTCTCTGTGAGAAAATCATTTGACTATTTTTAAGAGAATATAATTTTGAAGACTTTTGTAAAGTACAAATCAACTGATATATGCTTTGTTTACGTCTTATTAATATAATTTATTTAATATTAACTTATGTTTTATAAATTTAAGTGTGATAGTAATCAAATAAATGTTTTTAAACTTGCTTCTGTGTTTCTTTTATATGCATATTTAGTCTTATTTGGATATATATCCTTGAAATTGAAAGTGGAATATTTTTGTGGAATATAAAAATTGAAAGTGGAATATTTAGCATATTTTTTTTTAACAAAAAGCATATTTTTTTAAAAACCTTCCGGTCACACTGCCTACAATACCTTTTGCGCTCTTGTAAAAACTCACTTCTAAAATTATCTCTTTCAATCTTGTCTGCGCTTATAAAAAACGCTAGAAATGCGTGAAGTCTCTTAAGTCGGTTTGAACAAGGCAACAACAAAAACTCTGTATAGAGTCAATCACACAGCAGAAGGCGCTACTTTTTCCAACTTCAGTAGGATCAAGCCATATGAACCAGGTAGGCTCGATTGAAGAGACGCTCTCAAAATTTGAATTCTTGTTCTTCTTCACATTGTGAATTGAAATGCTTGTCACAGTTAGCTGTTTCACAAAATCAAGATCAGGGTTTCGTTCAGTATTTTGTTTGGTCACTTAATGACTTATTTCAATACATGTGTTAATATAGGTTGCCGTGCATACTTTGTGTGCTTAAATTTAAATAAGGGTATTCACAACTAAGTGCACTTGCCTGTATAGTTCAAGACTTGTGCAGTATTACTTTTTCAGAGCTGTAAAATTTTTATGTCAAATCTTGGACGTACGTGTTTTTTTTTTGTAAATTGCACAAGCGCTTAACTAAAATTACAAGTGCACTGAATCGTGAATACTCCTAATATTTATAAATATTGCAAAGGAAATTATTTTTCAATGCTGCATTTTCCATTTCTCATTAAAAAAAAAAAATAATTACTAATTTGAAAATTGACGAAAAAGTTTTGAAAATTGCTGGATAACTTGGGGTCTTATCTATATTTCTATACGAAATCGTTCATGCGGGTTGGTGTCCGTAAAGATCTCAGAGACGGTAGCACCTAAAGGCATCAAATTTACAACATTTACAACAAGGCTAATAATAAAATTTTCGAATAATAAAAAAAGTTTCCACACCCTTTATTACCGCCCACAAATCAATAAAAACGCTATATTTCAGACAAATACGATTGCATTGGACTAAAATTTTGTCATTTATTTCGTATAATTAATCTCGGCAACTCAACCAAAAATAAGCGTGGGCGAACTATAACAACTATGGTTTGTACTTTTTCTGACAGATAATTTAATTACCATTCAAATAACGTGTCAATATTTAAGATAGATTAGTTATTAGCAAAGATATAGATGTTTGTTTTAATAGATATTGAAAATGCGATTATTCTTTGAATTGTTCAATGCTTAGGATTGCCAGTCAGAAATTGTTGAAGCAGTTAATCTGTATTGAACTCCAAATCAAGGTTGGTTGATTTGGCCTGGAAAGAAAAAAATTGAGTTAAGTTTCCTTATGACAAATTATATTTAGAGTAATATGTCTTACCAAAGCGGTTGATTACCAGTGAACGATAAAATGTTTAGTTACAGAAAAATAACCTGTTATTTCTATAACTATGTTTAGTATTATATACAAATATAGCGTTAAATATAAAAATTTAAACTGTGGTTAAATACTAAAGCAACATATAGCATTTCAAGGTAAGCCAACATAGATGTGTAGATGAGCTAATATCTTGAGATAAACAGATATTTTAGAAAGAAAAAAAATTTAAATCTATAACTCGATGGCTAAACGATAATTCCTTTCGTATATCTTATTTTCTCAAGGAATACTTTAAAACTGCATTTTCAAATTTTGGAGCCTACTATATACAGATGCGAACGAAATAATAGCAGTACTCTTATATTCAGACATGATTGGATATATAATACTAGTCTACAGTTTCGGATCTGGTTAACCTATTAACGCTCCTATATGTATTTTCAACACTGGTTCTAAACCTGTGCTCAGTTTCTTTATCTTACCTTATTATTCTGCCATGTCCTATATTACTAAAGTACGTACCACTTTTGTGGTTTTGTGTGCCTTGTTATTAATCTATTAGTAGGCTGACTGTCTTGAGTCTCTTTTTGAATAATAGTTATAGCAAAACTGTGTTAAAGTAAACATTTTTTTTTAATTTATAAACATTATGGTCTTACTAAAACCATTCCAACTGTTAAGTTTTTACTGAGTTAGCTTTGAATGTGAGTTAACGTGGTAAACCATAATTACAATCTGCATTCGTCTGCTCATTACTTGCCGATTTCCAACTATGTATGTGCGTGTATGAAGCGTAGTACTCTTCTAAATATTTTCATCACCATCTATCTACATATTCAATTACACTTAATTTGCAATTAACCAATTTCTCAGCTGTTAATTTATTAAATGAACGCTCAGTTTATAGCAACAATAAAATTAATGCCCAGAAAAGAGAGACCGACAATCAACAAAGAAACAAAAGAATAGACTTATTTTACCTGAAAGTATGCAATAAGATGTGTTCTTAATGACTTAATGAATAGTAAGTTGGCAGCAATGTAAGCTGACGCAAGTCCCGAATTGTTGTTGTTTTGTTATTCATTGACAGCATAATTATGCCCTTGAAATGCAATGAAGGCTTAAATGAATTAACGTTTTGAACTCTGTCAGGCTGTCTGGCTTTAAAGATGGTCAACAATGATTACGCTGCAGCCGCAGGCGGAGAGCCAACAAACTAGGGTATAGTGAATCGTGTGTGTTTTCTTGTAGATTTTGTACTTATTGTTGTTGCTTTTATTGTTGTTGTTTTGATGTTGCCAACACCGACAAGCTGAAATTTGTTTGGCCACTCAGGCGTTTAGACTTTGTTGGTAGCAAGCATGAACTAAGTGCAAAATGTTGATGTACTTCCTGCTGCTGTAGTTTTTGTTGTTGTAGGGTCTCTTGTACATGAATGCTGCTTGGTTAGCCACTCTTCATGTTCTTGGAGCACATACAACTAGCATGTATTGTTGTTGTTATTTTATTTCGGGCTTCTATTTCGAAGACATTCACCAATAAGGCTGCAACACCGGAAACTCGTCCAGTTCTTGCTGCTTAAGTCTCATCCTCCAAAAGTTTCCATGCCCACACATCTTAAAATGTTTAATTTGTGGTATTGTTTTGTGTGTTTTGTTCGAAACCTGTCGAAATCATTCCGGCATCAAATTGGATTAAATTTAATTGGAAACTATAACCATGAGTAGCTAAAACCATAGGCATTGGTGGGTTATTTCAAATATTATATTTCTTCTAAATTATTCCTATTTATGTTTTCAACCCCAAATGACACCACATTATCGGTTTTTAAACATGTCTTACCTTTACTTTTGAAAACATAGCTTAATGAATGTAAGTTTTAATGTAAGTTTTTAGTTTTTCTGTCTTGGAAAATGTAAAATAATCTGTAAATATCCACGAACTTATGAGTTGAAATAATTCGGGAAAAATCGAAGTACAAAATTCCTCCTACGCTCATTTTAATAAATCAAAGAAAAGTTATTGTAAGGAAGTGTATAATAAAACTAAATTACTATCTGTCGTCCACTTTTCCCGGCGGTTAGCAAAAATCCGTATTTATGCATTCGACCCAAATGTGTTCACATATCTCATATTAATACCACAAAATTGCAAAATAATACCTTAACTTAATCAAATAAATAGTGTCAAATACGCACTTGATAGCCTCCATTCACAAAATGGCTCTATAAAAATCATGCTAACAACCACAGCATCCTAATGAAGAAAAGTGGACATTCGGATTACGTTAATGTTGACGTTGACCATCAGGTCCGAGATGTTGTGAAACCGCCCCCTCAAACCACTAATCAAACCAAACTCACGCCGAGACTCAGCCAACCAATGATCTAGACGACAGACATTCCGGTAATACTTGAAACATGTATGAACTTAACTGACGCAAAAGCAGCTCTTGAGCTCTTGAAAACGACGAGCATGGACAATCAAGGATTTGCTATTTAATCCTTTTTGGTTTGACGCGCTTAACAGCTCACGCACACACAGACACAAACACACATAAAAAGAAACACAAACGCACACGCACTTAAGTATTAAGAAAAAAAGTTAAACCAGGCATTCAGTGTTTTCTCGTGTTGCCATGGTTGCCATGGCACACTTCAAAAAAATATTCAGCAAGCAGAAAAAAAACACAAATTGTATGGGCCCACTTTTCGGCATTACCAAAGATTGGCTTTTAAACTGATTTTGCGAAACAGTAAAAACCACGTACGTAAAAGTCACGCGTGTAAATAGATTTTTATTAAATTCACCACAAAAGCTGTTCAACAGTTTCTCGCCAGAATTCAGTGCTAATGTGGTACAGTGTCACACAACACACATTTCGACTCGTTTTCAAAGGCTAATCAAATTAACGTAATCCTTTTTTGTGTCTATGTGACTTTTTCGTATTATTATTACAATTTTTCCTTGTCAACATAATAAAGATCTGCCTCAAGTGGGTAAAATCGCTGCAAATTACTTTTGGGTGTGTGTGTGTGTGTGTCTGTATGTTTGTACATGTCCTTCTGTACGCGCAGTGGCGATTGTCCTGTTTTTACTATTCCTATGCCTACTAAGTAAGCATCGACTTTTCAAAATTTTTTTTTGTATTTAAGACATTTTGTAACAAATAAATCGTTACAAAAAATAATATAAATTATTAATAAAAACCTTTTAAACCACACAAGTGAAACTTCTTAAAATTAAGAATAAGAGGGAGCATCTCAAAGAAATAAGATACTATAGCAAGGGACTTGGTAAGACAGCGAAAGCGTCAGTACCAGTTTACTCGCATAATAGTTTTTTAAAATAAGGATCGTACGATTACTTCGTATATATTTTCAGAAAGACAAAATATCTTTCCTTTTCAATATTTTCTATCGTAATGAAAATTTTATTTTATAATTTTGAAATATCTTAAATAATTTTCATTGAAATACAAATTATATTTGAAAAGTATTTTAAAGTAAAGTAAAGTAAAGTAAAGTAAAGTAAAGTAAAGTAAAGTAAAGTAAAGTAAAGTAAAGTAAAGTAAAGTAAAGTAAAGTAAAGTAAAGTAAAGTAAAGTAAAGTAAAGTAAAGTAAAGTAAAGTAAAGTAAAGTAAAGCAAAGTAAAGTAAAGTAAAGTAAAGTAAAGTAAAGTAAAGTAAAGTAAAGTAAAGTAAAGTAAAGTAAAGTAAAGTAAAGTAAAGTAAAGTAAAGTAAAGTAAAGTAAAGTAAAGTAAAGTAAAGTAAAGTAAAGTAAAGTAAAGTAAAGTAAAGTAAAGTAAAGTAAAGTAAAGTAAAGTAAAGTAAAGTAAAGTAAAGTAAAGTAAAGTAAAGTAAAGTAAAGTAAAGTAAAGTAAAGTAAAGTAAAGTAAAGTAAAGTAAAGTAAAGTAAAGTAAAGTAAAGTAAAGTAAAGTAAAGTAAAGTAAAGTAAAGTAAAGTAAAGTAAAGTAAAGTAAAGTAAGTAAAGTAAAGTAAAGTAAAGTAAAGTAAAGTAAAGTAAAGTAAAGTAAAGTAAAGTAAAGTAAAGTAAAGTAAAGTAAAGTAAAGTAAAGTAAAGTAAAGTAAAGTAAAGTAAAGTAAAGTAAAGTAAAGTAAAGTAAAGTAAAGTAAAGTAAAGTAAAGTAAAGTAAAGTAAAGTAAAGTAAAGTAAAGTAAAGTAAAGTAAAGTAAAGTAAAGTAAAGTAAAGTAAAGTAAAGTAAAGTAAAGTAAAGTAAAGTAAAGTAAAGTAAAGTAAAGTAAAGTAAAGTAAAGTAAAGTAAAGTAAAGTAAAGTAAAGTAAAGTAAAGTAAAGTAAAGTAAAGTAAAGTAAAGTAAAGTAAAGTAAAGTAAAGTAAAGTAAAGTAAAGTAAAGTAAAGTAAAGTAAAGTAAAGTAAAGTAAAGTAAAGTAAAGTAAAGTAAAGTAAAGTAAAGTAAAGTAAAGTAAAGTAAAGTAAAGTAAAGTAAAGTAAAGTAAAGTAAAGTAAAGTAAAGTAAAGTAAAGTAAAGTAAAGTAAAGTAAAGTAAAGTAAAGTAAAGTAAAGTAAAGTAAAGTAAAGTAAAGTAAAGTAAAGTAAAGTAAAGTAAAGTAAAGTAAAGTAAAGTAAAGTAAAGTAAAGTAAAGTAAAGTAAAGTAAAGTAAAGTAAAGTAAAGTAAAGTAAAGTAAAGTAAAGTAAAGTAAGTAAAGTAAAGTAAAGTAAAGTAAAGTAAAGTAAAGTAAAGTAAAGTAAAGTAAAGTAAAGTAAAGTAAAGTAAAGTAAAGTAAAGTAAAG
Source organism: Dichetophora obliterata (assembly GCA_963920525.1). Lineage (NCBI taxonomy): Eukaryota > Metazoa > Arthropoda > Insecta > Diptera > Sciomyzidae > Dichetophora > Dichetophora obliterata. The sequence continues at coordinate 87,502,209 of OY986437.1, forward strand.
TAAAGTAAAGTAAAGTAAAGTAAAGTAAAGTAAAGTAAAGTAAAGTAAAGTAAAGTAAAGTAAAGTAAAGTAAAGTAAAGTAAAGTAAAGTAAAGTAAAGTAAAGTAAAGTAAAGTAAAGTAAAGTAAAGTAAAGTAAAGTAAAGTAAAGTAAAGTAAAGTAAAGTAAAGTAAAGTAAAGTAAAGTAAAGTAAAGTAAAGTAAAGTAAAGTAAAGTAAAGTAAAGTAAAGTAAAGTAAAGTAAAGTAAAGTAAAGTAAAGTAAAGTAAAGTAAAGTAAAGTAAAGTAAAGTAAAGTAAAGTAAAGTAAAGTAAAGTAAAGTAAAGTAAAGTAAAGTAAAGTAAAGTAAAGTAAAGTAAAGTAAAGTAAAGTAAAGTAAAGTAAAGTAAAGTAAAGTAAAGTAAAGTAAAGTAAAGTAAAGTAAAGTAAAGTAAAGTAAAGTAAAGTAAAGTAAAGTAAAGTAAAGTAAAGTAAAGTAAAGTAAAGTAAAGTAAAGTAAAGTAAAGTAAAGTAAAGTAAAGTAAAGTAAAGTAAAGTAAAGTAAAGTAAAGTAAAGTAAAGTAAAGTAAAGTAAAGTAAAGTAAAGTAAAGTAAAGTAAAGTAAAGTAAAGTAAAGTAAAGTAAAGTAAAGTAAAGTAAAGTAAAGTAAAGTAAAGTAAAGTAAAGTAAAGTAAAGTAAAGTAAAGTAAAGTAAAGTAAAGTAAAGTAAAGTAAAGTAAAGTAAAGTAAAGTAAAGTAAAGTAAAGTAAAGTAAAGTAAAGTAAAGTAAAGTAAAGTAAAGTAAAGTAAAGTAAAGTAAAGTAAAGTAAAGTAAAGTAAAGTAAAGTAAAGTAAAGTAAAGTAAAGTAAAGTAAAGTAAAGTAAAGTAAAGTAAAGTAAAGTAAGTAAAGTAAAGTAAAGTAAAGTAAAGTAAAGTAAAGTAAAGTAAAGTAAGTAAAGTAAAGTAAAGTAAAGTAAAGTAAAGTAAAGTAAAGTAAAGTAAAGTAAAGTAAAGTAAAGTAAGTAAAGTAAAGTAAAGTAAAGTAAAGTAAAGTAAAGTAAAGTAAAGTAAAGTAAAGTAAAGTAAAGTAAAGTAAAGTAAAGTAAAGTAAAGTAAAGTAAAGTAAAGTAAAGTAAAGTAAAGTAAAGTAAAGTAAAGTAAAGTAAAGTAAAGTAAAGTAAAGTAAAGTAAAGTAAAGTAAAGTAAAGTAAAGTAAAGTAAAGTAAGTAAAGTAAAGTAAAGTAAAGTAAAGTAAAGTAAAGTAAAGTAAAGTAAAGTAAAGTAAAGTAAAGTAAAGTAAAGTAAAGTAAAGTAAGTAAGTAAAGTAAAGTAAAGTAAAGTAAAGTAAAGTAAAGTAAAGTAAAGTAAAGTAAAGTAAAGTAAAGTAAAGTAAAGTAAAGTAAAGTAAAGTAAAGTAAAGTAAAGTAAAGTAAAGTAAAGTAAAGTAAAGTAAAGTAAAGTAAAGTAAAGTAAAGTAAAGTAAAGTAAAGTAAAGTAAAGTAAAGTAAAGTAAAGTAAAGTAAAGTAAAGTAAAGTAAAGTAAAGTAAAGTAAAGTAAAGTAAAGTAAAGTAAAGTAAAGTAAAGTAAAGTAAAGTAAAGTAAAGTAAAGTAAAGTAAAGTAAAGTAAAGTAAAGTAAGTAAAGTAAAGTAAAGTAAAGTAAAGTAAAGTAAAGTAAAGTAAAGTAAAGTAAAGTAAAGTAAAGTAAAGTAAAGTAAAGTAAAGTAAAGTAAAGTAAAGTAAAGTAAAGTAAAGTAAAGTAAAGTAAAGTAAAGTAAAGTAAAGTAAAGTAAAGTAAAGTAAAGTAAAGTAAAGTAAAGTAAAGTAAAGTAAAGTAAAGTAAAGTAAAGTAAAGTAAAGTAAAGTAAAGTAAAGTAAAGTAAAGTAAAGTAAAGTAAAGTAAAGTAAAGTAAAGTAAAGTAAAGTAAAGTAAAGTAAAGTAAAGTAAAGTAAAGTAAAGTAAAGTAAAGTAAAGTAAAGTAAAGTAAAGTAAAGTAAAGTAAAGTAAAGTAAAGTAAAGTAAAGTAAAGTAAAGTAAAGTAAAGTAAAGTAAAGTAAAGTAAAGTAAAGTAAAGTAAAGTAAAGTAAAGTAAAGTAAAGTAAAGTAAAGTAAAGTAAAGTAAAGTAAAGTAAAGTAAAGTAAAGTAAAGTAAAGTAAAGTAAAGTAAAGTAAAGTAAAGTAAAGTAAAGTAAGTAAAGTAAAGTAAAGTAAAGTAAAGTAAAGTAAAGTAAAGTAAAGTAAAGTAAAGTAAAGTAAAGTAAAGTAAAGTAAAGTAAAGTAAAGTAAAGTAAAGTAAAGTAAAGTAAAGTAAAGTAAAGTAAAGTAAAGTAAAGTAAAGTAAAGTAAAGTAAAGTAAAGTAAAGTAAAGTAAAGTAAAGTAAAGTAAAGTAAGTAAAGTAAAGTAAAGTAAAGTAAAGTAAAGTAAAGTAAAGTAAAGTAAAGTAAAGTAAAGTAAAGTAAAGTAAAGTAAAGTAAAGTAAAGTAAAGTAAAGTAAAGTAAAGTAAAGTAAAGTAAAGTAAAGTAAAGTAAAGTAAAGTAAAGTAAAGTAAAGTAAAGTAAAGTAAAGTAAAGTAAAGTAAAGTAAAGTAAAGTAAAGTAAAGTAAAGTAAAGTAAAGTAAAGTAAAGTAAAGTAAAGTAAAGTAAAGTAAAGTAAAGTAAAGTAAAGTAAAGTAAAGTAAAGTAAAGTAAAGTAAAGTAAAGTAAAGTAAAGTAAAGTAAAGTAAAGTAAAGTAAAGTAAAGTAAAGTAAAGTAAAGTAAAGTAAAGTAAAGTAAAGTAAAGTAAAGTAAAGTAAAGTAAAGTAAAGTAAAGTAAAGTAAAGTAAAGTAAAGTAAAGTAAAGTAAAGTAAAGTAAAGTAAAGTAAAGTAAAGTAAAGTAAAGTAAAGTAAAGTAAAGTAAAGTAAAGTAAAGTAAAGTAAAGTAAAGTAAAGTAAAGTAAAGTAAAGTAAAGTAAAGTAAAGTAAAGTAAAGTAAAGTAAAGTAAAGTAAAGTAAAGTAAAGTAAAGTAAAGTAAAGTAAAGTAAAGTAAAGTAAAGTAAAGTAAAGTAAGTAAAGTAAAGTAAAGTAAAGTAAAGTAAAGTAAAGTAAAGTAAAGTAAAGTAAAGTAAAGTAAAGTAAAGTAAAGTAAAGTAAAGTAAAGTAAAGTAAAGTAAAGTAAAGTAAAGTAAAGTAAAGTAAAGTAAAGTAAAGTAAAGTAAAGTAAAGTAAAGTAAAGTAAAGTAAAGTAAAGTAAAGTAAAGTAAAGTAAAGTAAAGTAAAGTAAAGTAAAGTAAAGTAAAGTAAAGTAAAGTAAAGTAAAGTAAAGTAAAGTAAAGTAAAGTAAAGTAAAGTAAAGTAAAGTAAAGTAAAGTAAGTAAAGTAAAGTAAAGTAAAGTAAAGTAAAGTAAAGTAAAGTAAAGTAAAGTAAAGTAAAGTAAAGTAAAGTAAAGTAAAGTAAAGTAAAGTAAAGTAAAGTAAAGTAAAGTAAAGTAAAGTAAAGTAAAGTAAAGTAAAGTAAAGTAAAGTAAAGTAAAGTAAAGTAAAGTAAAGTAAAGTAAAGTAAAGTAAAGTAAAGTAAAGTAAAGTAAAGTAAGTAAAGTAAAGTAAAGTAAAGTAAAGTAAAGTAAAGTAAAGTAAAGTAAGTAAAGTAAAGTAAAGTAAAGTAAAGTAAAGTAAAGTAAAGTAAAGTAAAGTAAAGTAAAGTAAAGTAAAGTAAAGTAAAGTAAAGTAAAGTAAAGTAAAGTAAAGTAAAGTAAAGTAAAGTAAAGTAAAGTAAAGTAAAGTAAAGTAAAGTAAAGTAAAGTAAAGTAAAGTAAAGTAAAGTAAAGTAAAGTAAGTAAAGTAAAGTAAAGTAAAGTAAAGTAAAGTAAAGTAAAGTAAAGTAAAGTAAAGTAAAGTAAAGTAAAGTAAAGTAAAGTAAAGTAAAGTAAAGTAAAGTAAAGTAAAGTAAAGTAAAGTAAAGTAAAGTAAAGTAAAGTAAAGTAAAGTAAAGTAAAGTAAAGTAAAGTAAAGTAAAGTAAAGTAAGTAAAGTAAAGTAAAGTAAAGTAAAGTAAAGTAAAGTAAAGTAAAGTAAAGTAAAGTAAAGTAAAGTAAAGTAAAGTAAAGTAAAGTAAAGTAAAGTAAAGTAAAGTAAAGTAAAGTAAAGTAAAGTAAAGTAAAGTAAAGTAAAGTAAAGTAAGTAAAGTAAAGTAAAGTAAAGTAAAGTAAAGTAAAGTAAAGTAAAGTAAAGTAAAGTAAAGTAAAGTAAAGTAAAGTAAAGTAAAGTAAAGTAAAGTAAAGTAAAGTAAAGTAAAGTAAAGTAAAGTAAAGTAAAGTAAAGTAAAGTAAAGTAAAGTAAAGTAAAGTAAAGTAAAGTAAAGTAAAGTAAAGTAAAGTAAAGTAAAGTAAAGTAAAGTAAAGTAAAGTAAAGTAAAGTAAAGTAAAGTAAAGTAAAGTAAAGTAAAGTAAAGTAAAGTAAAGTAAAGTAAAGTAAAGTAAAGTAAAGTAAAGTAAAGTAAAGTAAAGTAAAGTAAAGTAAAGTAAAGTAAAGTAAAGTAAAGTAAAGTAAAGTAAAGTAAAGTAAAGTAAAGTAAAGTAAAGTAAAGTAAAGTAAAGTAAAGTAAAGTAAAGTAAAGTAAAGTAAAGTAAAGTAAAGTAAAGTAAAGTAAAGTAAAGTAAAGTAAAGTAAAGTAAAGTAAAGTAAAGTAAAGTAAAGTAAAGTAAAGTAAAGTAAAGTAAAGTAAAGTAAAGTAAAGTAAAGTAAAGTAAAGTAAAGTAAAGTAAAGTAAAGTAAAGTAAAGTAAAGTAAAGTAAAGTAAAGTAAAGTAAAGTAAAGTAAAGTAAAGTAAAGTAAAGTAAAGTAAAGTAAAGTAAAGTAAAGTAAAGTAAAGTAAAGTAAAGTAAAGTAAAGTAAAGTAAAGTAAAGTAAAGTAAAGTAAAGTAAAGTAAAGTAAAGTAAAGTAAAGTAAAGTAAAGTAAAGTAAAGTAAAGTAAAGTAAAGTAAAGTAAAGTAAAGTAAAGTAAAGTAAAGTAAAGTAAAGTAAAGTAAAGTAAAGTAAAGTAAAGTAAAGTAAAGTAAAGTAAAGTAAAGTAAAGTAAAGTAAAGTAAAGTAAAGTAAAGTAAAGTAAAGTAAAGTAAAGTAAAGTAAAGTAAAGTAAAGTAAAGTAAAGTAAAGTAAAGTAAAGTAAAGTAAAGTAAAGTAAAGTAAAGTAAAGTAAAGTAAAGTAAAGTAAAGTAAAGTAAAGTAAAGTAAAGTAAAGTAAAGTAAAGTAAAGTAAAGTAAAGTAAAGTAAAGTAAAGTAAAGTAAAGTAAAGTAAAGTAAGTAAAGTAAAGTAAAGTAAAGTAAAGTAAAGTAAAGTAAAGTAAAGTAAAGTAAAGTAAAGTAAAGTAAAGTAAAGTAAAGTAAAGTAAAGTAAAGTAAAGTAAAGTAAAGTAAAGTAAAGTAAAGTAAAGTAAAGTAAAGTAAAGTAAAGTAAAGTAAAGTAAAGTAAAGTAAAGTAAAGTAAAGTAAAGTAAAGTAAAGTAAAGTAAAGTAAAGTAAAGTAAAGTAAAGTAAAGTAAAGTAAAGTAAAGTAAAGTAAAGTAAAGTAAAGTAAAGTAAAGTAAAGTAAAGTAAAGTAAAGTAAAGTAAAGTAAAGTAAAGTAAAGTAAAGTAAAGTAAAGTAAAGTAAAGTAAAGTAAAGTAAAGTAAAGTAAAGTAAAGTAAAGTAAAGTAAAGTAAAGTAAAGTAAAGTAAAGTAAAGTAAAGTAAAGTAAAGTAAAGTAAAGTAAAGTAAAGTAAAGTAAAGTAAAGTAAAGTAAAGTAAAGTAAAGTAAAGTAAAGTAAAGTAAAGTAAAGTAAAGTAAAGTAAAGTAAAGTAAAGTAAAGTAAAGTAAAGTAAAGTAAAGTAAAGTAAAGTAAAGTAAAGTAAAGTAAAGTAAAGTAAAGTAAAGTAAAGTAAAGTAAAGTAAAGTAAAGTAAAGTAAAGTAAAGTAAAGTAAAGTAAAGTAAAGTAAAGTAAAGTAAAGTAAAGTAAAGTAAAGTAAAGTAAAGTAAAGTAAAGTAAAGTAAAGTAAAGTAAAGTAAAGTAAAGTAAAGTAAAGTAAAGTAAAGTAAAGTAAAGTAAAGTAAAGTAAAGTAAAGTAAAGTAAAGTAAAGTAAAGTAAAGTAAAGTAAAGTAAAGTAAAGTAAAGTAAAGTAAAGTAAAGTAAAGTAAAGTAAAGTAAAGTAAAGTAAAGTAAAGTAAAGTAAAGTAAAGTAAAGTAAAGTAAAGTAAAGTAAAGTAAAGTAAAGTAAAGTAAAGTAAAGTAAAGTAAAGTAAAGTAAAGTAAAGTAAAGTAAAGTAAAGTAAAGTAAAGTAAAGTAAAGTAAAGTAAAGTAAAGTAAAGTAAAGTAAAGTAAAGTAAAGTAAAGTAAAGTAAAGTAAAGTAAAGTAAAGTAAAGTAAAGTAAAGTAAAGTAAAGTAAGTAAAGTAAAGTAAAGTAAAGTAAAGTAAAGTAAAGTAAAGTAAAGTAAAGTAAAGTAAAGTAAAGTAAAGTAAAGTAAAGTAAAGTAAAGTAAAGTAAAGTAAAGTAAAGTAAAGTAAAGTAAAGTAAAGTAAAGTAAAGTAAAGTAAAGTAAAGTAAGTAAAGTAAAGTAAAGTAAAGTAAAGTAAAGTAAAGTAAAGTAAAGTAAAGTAAAGTAAAGTAAAGTAAAGTAAAGTAAAGTAAAGTAAAGTAAAGTAAAGTAAAGTAAAGTAAAGTAAAGTAAAGTAAAGTAAAGTAAAGTAAAGTAAAGTAAAGTAAAGTAAAGTAAAGTAAAGTAAAGTAAAGTAAAGTAAAGTAAAGTAAAGTAAAGTAAAGTAAAGTAAAGTAAAGTAAAGTAAAGTAAAGTAAAGTAAAGTAAAGTAAAGTAAAGTAAAGTAAAGTAAAGTAAAGTAAAGTAAAGTAAAGTAAAGTAAAGTAAAGTAAAGTAAAGTAAAGTAAAGTAAAGTAAAGTAAAGTAAAGTAAAGTAAAGTAAAGTAAGTAAAGTAAAGTAAAGTAAAGTAAAGTAAAGTAAAGTAAAGTAAAGTAAAGTAAAGTAAAGTAAAGTAAAGTAAAGTAAAGTAAAGTAAAGTAAAGTAAAGTAAAGTAAAGTAAAGTAAAGTAAAGTAAAGTAAAGTAAAGTAAAGTAAAGTAAAGTAAAGTAAAGTAAAGTAAAGTAAAGTAAAGTAAAGTAAAGTAAAGTAAAGTAAAGTAAAGTAAAGTAAAGTAAAGTAAAGTAAAGTAAAGTAAAGTAAAGTAAAGTAAAGTAAAGTAAAGTAAAGTAAAGTAAAGTAAAGTAAAGTAAAGTAAAGTAAAGTAAAGTAAAGTAAAGTAAAGTAAAGTAAAGTAAAGTAAAGTAAAGTAAAGTAAAGTAAAGTAAAGTAAAGTAAAGTAAAGTAAAGTAAAGTAAAGTAAAGTAAAGTAAAGTAAAGTAAAGTAAAGTAAAGTAAAGTAAAGTAAAGTAAAGTAAAGTAAAGTAAAGTAAAGTAAAGTAAAGTAAAGTAAAGTAAAGTAAAGTAAAGTAAAGTAAAGTAAAGTAAAGTAAAGTAAAGTAAAGTAAAGTAAAGTAAAGTAAAGTAAAGTAAAGTAAAGTAAAGTAAAGTAAAGTAAAGTAAAGTAAAGTAAAGTAAAGTAAAGTAAAGTAAAGTAAAGTAAAGTAAAGTAAAGTAAAGTAAAGTAAAGTAAAGTAAAGTAAAGTAAAGTAAAGTAAAGTAAAGTAAAGTAAAGTAAAGTAAAGTAAAGTAAAGTAAAGTAAAGTAAAGTAAAGTAAAGTAAAGTAAAGTAAAGTAAAGTAAAGTAAAGTAAAGTAAAGTAAAGTAAAGTAAAGTAAAGTAAAGTAAAGTAAAGTAAAGTAAAGTAAAGTAAAGTAAAGTAAAGTAAAGTAAAGTAAAGTAAAGTAAAGTAAAGTAAAGTAAAGTAAAGTAAAGTAAAGTAAAGTAAAGTAAAGTAAAGTAAAGTAAAGTAAAGTAAAGTAAAGTAAAGTAAAGTAAAGTAAAGTAAAGTAAAGTAAAGTAAAGTAAAGTAAAGTAAAGTAAAGTAAAGTAAAGTAAAGTAAAGTAAAGTAAAGTAAAGTAAAGTAAAGTAAAGTAAAGTAAAGTAAAGTAAAGTAAAGTAAAGTAAAGTAAAGTAAAGTAAAGTAAAGTAAAGTAAAGTAAAGTAAAGTAAAGTAAAGTAAAGTAAAGTAAAGTAAAGTAAAGTAAAGTAAAGTAAAGTAAAGTAAAGTAAAGTAAAGTAAAGTAAAGTAAAGTAAAGTAAAGTAAAGTAAAGTAAAGTAAAGTAAAGTAAAGTAAAGTAAAGTAAAGTAAAGTAAAGTAAAGTAAAGTAAAGTAAAGTAAAGTAAAGTAAAGTAAAGTAAAGTAAAGTAAAGTAAAGTAAAGTAAAGTAAAGTAAAGTAAAGTAAAGTAAAGTAAAGTAAAGTAAAGTAAAGTAAAGTAAAGTAAAGTAAAGTAAAGTAAAGTAAAGTAAAGTAAAGTAAAGTAAAGTAAAGTAAAGTAAAGTAAAGTAAAGTAAAGTAAAGTAAAGTAAAGTAAAGTAAAGTAAAGTAAAGTAAAGTAAAGTAAAGTAAAGTAAAGTAAAGTAAAGTAAAGTAAAGTAAAGTAAAGTAAAGTAAAGTAAAGTAAAGTAAAGTAAAGTAAAGTAAAGTAAAGTAAAGTAAAGTAAAGTAAAGTAAAGTAAAGTAAAGTAAAGTAAAGTAAAGTAAAGTAAAGTAAAGTAAAGTAAAGTAAAGTAAAGTAAAGTAAAGTAAAGTAAAGTAAAGTAAAGTAAAGTAAAGTAAAGTAAAGTAAAGTAAAGTAAAGTAAAGTAAAGTAAAGTAAAGTAAAGTAAAGTAAAGTAAAGTAAAGTAAAGTAAAGTAAAGTAAAGTAAAGTAAAGTAAAGTAAAGTAAAGTAAAGTAAAGTAAAGTAAAGTAAAGTAAAGTAAAGTAAAGTAAAGTAAAGTAAAGTAAAGTAAAGTAAAGTAAAGTAAAGTAAAGTAAAGTAAAGTAAAGTAAAGTAAAGTAAAGTAAAGTAAAGTAAAGTAAAGTAAAGTAAAGTAAAGTAAAGTAAAGTAAAGTAAAGTAAAGTAAAGTAAAGTAAAGTAAAGTAAAGTAAAGTAAAGTAAAGTAAAGTAAAGTAAAGTAAAGTAAAGTAAAGTAAAGTAAAGTAAAGTAAAGTAAAGTAAAGTAAAGTAAAGTAAAGTAAAGTAAAGTAAAGTAAAGTAAAGTAAAGTAAAGTAAAGTAAAGTAAAGTAAAGTAAAGTAAAGTAAAGTAAAGTAAAGTAAAGTAAAGTAAAGTAAAGTAAAGTAAAGTAAAGTAAAGTAAAGTAAAGTAAAGTAAAGTAAAGTAAAGTAAAGTAAAGTAAAGTAAAGTAAAGTAAAGTAAAGTAAAGTAAAGTAAAGTAAAGTAAAGTAAAGTAAAGTAAAGTAAAGTAAAGTAAAGTAAAGTAAAGTAAAGTAAAGTAAAGTAAAGTAAAGTAAAGTAAAGTAAAGTAAAGTAAAGTAAAGTAAAGTAAAGTAAAGTAAAGTAAAGTAAAGTAAAGTAAAGTAAAGTAAAGTAAAGTAAAGTAAAGTAAAGTAAAGTAAAGTAAAGTAAAGTAAAGTAAAGTAAAGTAAAGTAAAGTAAAGTAAAGTAAAGTAAAGTAAAGTAAAGTAAAGTAAAGTAAAGTAAAGTAAAGTAAAGTAAAGTAAAGTAAAGTAAAGTAAAGTAAAGTAAAGTAAAGTAAAGTAAAGTAAAGTAAAGTAAAGTAAAGTAAAGTAAAGTAAAGTAAAGTAAAGTAAAGTAAAGTAAAGTAAAGTAAAGTAAAGTAAAGTAAAGTAAAGTAAAGTAAAGTAAAGTAAAGTAAAGTAAAGTAAAGTAAAGTAAAGTAAAGTAAAGTAAAGTAAAGTAAAGTAAAGTAAAGTAAAGTAAAGTAAAGTAAAGTAAAGTAAAGTAAAGTAAAGTAAAGTAAAGTAAAGTAAAGTAAAGTAAAGTAAAGTAAAGTAAAGTAAAGTAAAGTAAAGTAAAGTAAAGTAAAGTAAAGTAAAGTAAAGTAAAGTAAAGTAAAGTAAAGTAAAGTAAAGTAAAGTAAAGTAAAGTAAAGTAAAGTAAAGTAAAGTAAAGTAAAGTAAAGTAAAGTATTTAAATATTTAAATAATATGACAAAGAGTGAAACTATATAATGACAATAATTGCACTCGTTACAAACTACCCCTCTGCTTCAGTAAATCTACCCAATGATGTAGCAGCAATTTCAATAATTTCGGAAACCATGTGTTGTGAATTTATTACTTCTTGATATGTGCATCTTATATTTAAGTTTCATCTGGAGGCCGCGAAAGCATATATGCGAAAACATTTTGTTTATCTGGTTTATATCCAAAGTGAATGAAATAAATTTGTAACATTAATGCCCATAGGGTTAATCTGCCACTAGGTGATTTTAATGAGAGGAGCCATTTTAAAGTTTTGTGATCTGTAAGAACAGTTATTTCAGGTCCTTCAACATAACCGCGATACTTCTGAATAGCCCATACTACAGGAAATACTTCACGTTCTATTGTTGAATAATTTTTTTCAGCAGGGAGCAACAAGCGACTTGCATATTCAATGGGATGCTCTAGTTTCTTCTCCCCCCGCAGTAGAATTGCTCCTAAAGTATAGTTTCTATCATCCTTTGTGAGTATAAAAAGTTGATTTTCATGCACTCAACATAAAATTGGTGGTGAAGACAAAATAATCTTAGTATTATTTCTTAGTATTATTAAAAGCCGATTCATTTTTTGAAAGCCATTTCCATTTTGTATTTTTCTTTGTCCAGCTTGATAATGCTTTGGAAATTTCTGCAAAATTTGGTATAAACGATGATACCATGAACATGTTTGTAAGAATGAAATTAGTTGCTTAATGTTTTTGGAAGTTGCTCTTTTTAAGATAGCTTCTGTTTTTTCATGATCAATTTTTAATCCTTCTTTTGTCAGTATGTGACCTAAATACTTTACTTCTGGTTGACAGAAAAAACATTTCTTTGTATTTAAATGAAATCCGAATATTTTGAGTCTTCGTAATATTTCATGAAGATCTTCTAAATGAAAATTGACGTCACTGAAACATATTATTATGTCATCTAAATTTGCTTATATAAGAATAGTCGGCAAACCGTTGCGAAGCTTGTCAATTAAGCGCTGAAAAGTAGCCGCAGCATTTTTCAATCTAAAAGGCATTCGATTGAATACGTAAATGCCAAATGGTGTTGTAAAAGCTGTCTTTAGTTTATCATTTGTTGCCACTTTGATTTGCCAATAGCCAGCTTTTAAGTCTAAGGTAGTCATATATGGTGTTGATTTAGCTGCATGCAAAAGATCATCTATTCGAGGAAGTGGGTATGTTATAGTAATGGCATTTAAAGGACGATAATCAATGCAAACTTTGATTTCTCCATTCTTTTTGGGGATCATAACAACTGGAAAAGCCCATGGTGACTCTTTTTCTTCAATAACTCCTTTACTTAACATATCATCTATTTCAGTTTTTAATTTTTGTTTCATTACTGGTGAGAGTCTATATGGGTAGCATGAAATTGGTTCTTGTGTGCCGGTGTTTATATAATGTTCAATAAACGGGACTGGTTCGGTTATGTCATCAAATATATCTGTATTTTCGAATAATATTTTGTTTAGTAAATCTCTTTCATCAATTTTAAGATGTGGAGCCTCATCTGAACGTACGATAATTTCTAAAGAATTTAAGCTCAAAAAGCAAGGTTCATTATTTATTATTAATCTTAGTTTTTTCATAGGTTGGAAAAGTTCACGATTTTTAAATAAGCATAGGTCATTAGGAATATAACTTCCAAAAACTTTCTTTATTTCTTCTGAAGAGTACTTGTATGTTAATCTAGAATATTCAGGAGGTATAATTGGTTCAGCTGTTTTCATTTTAAATTCAAAAATTTTATTTGGGTCATCTTTATAAAACCAACAACGTTGAGCTAAATTGAGCACCATTCCAACTTGTTCCATGAAATCAATTCCAAGTAGTGTACGGTTATTTTCTGCTGAGGGAAGGCAAATCAATTGGATCTTTTTAAATCTATTTCCTATTATAATATCTGCCTCCGTGGAGTAAACCTTTTGTTGTTTTGGAATACCATCTGCTAGTACCATTTCTTTGAATTCCACACCTTTTTGTTTTAGTTTGTGGAAAAGTACGTGTCCAGCAACACTTGTTCGTGCGGCGGTGTCTATATAAGCTTCACCATTTAATACATTTATATTCAAAGTTGCGGTAGGTACACTTCTTCCGATTACTGATGTATTTATTGAATTGAAATCTATCCGTACTGTCTTTTTGGTGTCGTTAAATTTGTTACAGGTTGGACAGTTTGACCGATAAACGCTTGGTGCGCCGCAAATGTAACAATTAAGAGTGGTTCGCTCAACTTGTGATTGTTTATGGTTTTCAATTTCAGCTTTTTTGTAGCATTCTTCAGCAGTGTGGTTTCGTTTGCGACAGAACGTGTAGCGTTTTATTTGTTCTTCTATTCCTTTCGTAGAGTTCTTTTCGTTAGCTACTAGTTCTGTTTCTCTTGCTTTATAAAGGGTGTCCCAGCAAGAGCGCAATTTTTAAATTTTAAATAAAACACAGATATTTAAAAAAAAAAATCGTGAAACTTTATTATATCGTAAAGTAGACAGAATGAGGTTATGTATGGAACAATATATGGTGCAGATGGCCTCCGCGGCTTTGCTGGCATACACGCGATCTTTTAATGAAATTTTCAATGACCGTTTTGCATAAATGCTGCGGTATTTCATTAATGCAGCGTCCAATTTCCTCTTTTAAGGCTTGAGTCGTCGTCGGCTTATTCGCGTAAACCATCGACTTCAAAAAACCCCAAAGAAAAAAATCTAATGGTGTTAAATCGCACGATCTAGGCTGCCAATTCTGATCTCCAAAACGCGAAATAACTTGACCGGGAAATGACTGATGCAGCAATTGAATTGTTTCTCTGGCTGTATGACATGTGGTGCCGTCTTGTTGGAACCACATGCCCTCCACATTCATTTCTTCAATTCTAGGCAAGAAAAAACGGGTTATCATTTCACGATACCGAACACCATTGACTGTTTTCGCTTGACCTGCCTCATTTTCATAAAAAAAAGGTCCAATGATTCCTCCAGCCCAAAAACCACACCACACAGTGACACGTTGAGGATGCATTTGCTTCTCGTGAATCACTCGAGGATTTTCCTCACCCCAAATGCGACAATTCTGCCTATTGACGAAGCCATCAAGATGGAAATGGGCCGCGTCACTGAAGATGATTTTAGCGGCAAAATCAGCATTTTCATGTTGTCTCTCCAATACCCAATTAACGAACTCCCTTCGCTGTCCAGCTGGCTTCAGTTCCCGAGTCAATTGAACTTTGTATGCATGAAGATGCAAATCTTTCGTCAAAATTCGCTGCATAGTGGATTTGGAGACACCAATTTGCTGAGCTCGGTGTCGAATTGAGGTGGATGGAGTTTGAGTGACATCATCACGTACAGCTGCGACATTTTCGGTCGATCGACCTGGTCGAAGGCGCGTTGTTGTCTTTACATCACTAACAGACCCAGTTTAGGCAAATTTATCCATTAATCTCTTTACAGTTGACTCTTTTGGAGCATTATTGTGACCCCAAATTGATCGCAATTTGCGAACTGTAGCCGCAAAACTTTCACCATTTTGGTAAAACAATTTCACAATGAGAATGCGTTGTTCATTCGTGTAGCGCTCCATTTTTACTAACCTCATACCTTCTGCTAGCAAACAATAACAATTGTTCAAATGTCAAACAATGACAATTCGAATGGCGCCAAATTAAAAAATTGCGTTCTTGTTGGGACACCCTTTACAACAACTCTTGAAATGTCCGAATATTTTCTCTTGGGACCTTATCGCGAATTTGAAACAGGAGCTGTGAGTAGAGAATATTTAGCATAGTGCTTTCACTTAGTTTCTCTTTAAGTTGAGCGAAAAGTTTTCGTTTTCAACAGACGAAATTGTCTGTTTATTTTGATGTATGTTGCTTGTCTTTATTAATTTTGTAAAAAATTCTCCAATCAGGTTTTGGTGGAGAGAATGCTTGCAATAAAAGAAGGATGGCTTTGTTGAATGGTTTTGCTTCTTCTCTTATACCTTGCCACCAAGAGGATGCATAGCCATCAAGTAATAGAGGAAAACTTGCCAGAGCGAATCTATCATTGATGCTCTCGGCTTCTTTGAACACTTGAATGGTTGCGACAAAATCTTCAACATTAGTAGTGCCTGGATCTCCATTGAATCGAGCACTGCATTTGCTGAATGATGATCGAATGTCGTGATTCGATTGGATAGATTTTAATAATTCTGTAAATTGTTCCCGAGTCATGCTGATGTTGGTTGAACTGATTTGATCAGCAGTAGATGATGTTAATCCACCAACAGCTGATGTGGTAGGGGGACTTCTTCGCATGTTTTTCTTTGAATAGGCAATTAGTACAGGCTATTGAAATAGCTCTTGTAGAGACGTGAGTTTCAACCTCACAGTATAGTAATTATAGCACGAATGGATGTCGTCTAATTGCTTAAGGAAAAAAATTAGCTCGAGCAAAGTATTGTTGCGGTAGAAAATGGATTTAAAAGGTGCAGATGTATAGTATATGCGTCGTTATTGATGGACGCGATAGTAGTATAGATGAGAAACGGAAGGCAACTGCTTCTAAGGATCTTAAGTAAACACGCGGATAGTAGCTTACTGTGCGTCACTGTGGATGAACAGCCAATAAGACGAGGGACGTGGTAAGACTGCAAAAGTGTCAGTACCAGTCTCTCTCGTGTATTAATTCTTTTGGTGAGGTTCGTTTGATGATGAGCACACACAGCACGGGTTAAGTTGCTGCGGCAGAGGCAAGGCCACGTTAATTAGACGCACAAACAGTGAATGAAATGGGCGTCACTGCGGCTAAAAAGCTTATGCACAGTTTGATGAGTGTAAATTGCACGGCTTAATTTGCTGCGGTACGTTATATATGTAATTTCAGCGAATGAATGAATGTCACTGTCGCAGAATTGTACGGACTTCGGGCGTATGGAATATGTCGTTGTATCAGCAAACAGGAAGGTCTTGCGGCTAGTTTTTAGATTTTTTAGTTGGGCGCCAATGCAGCAAGGGACTTGGTAAGACAGCGAAAGCGTCAGTGCCAGTTTACTCGCGTAATAGTTTTTTAAAATAAGGATCGTACGATTACTTCGTATATCTTTCGATAAAGAAAAAAATATATTTCCTTTTCAATATTTTCTATCGTAATGAAAATTTTATTTTATAATTTTGAAATATCTTAA
This sequence comes from Dichetophora obliterata, assembly GCA_963920525.1. Taxonomy (NCBI): domain Eukaryota; kingdom Metazoa; phylum Arthropoda; class Insecta; order Diptera; family Sciomyzidae; genus Dichetophora; species Dichetophora obliterata. The sequence continues at coordinate 87,517,453 of OY986437.1, forward strand.
ATAATTTTCATTGAAATACAAATTATATTTGAAAAGTATTTTAAAGTAAAGTAAAGTAAAGTAAAGTAAAGTAAAGTAAAGTAAAGTAAAGTAAAGTAAAGTAAAGTAAAGTAAAGTAAAGTAAAGTAAAGTAAAGTAAAGTAAAGTAAAGTAAAGTAAAGTAAAGTAAAGTAAAGTAAAGTAAAGTAAAGTAAAGTAAAGTAAAGTAAAGTAAAGTAAAGTAAAGTAAAGTAAAGTAAAGTAAAGTAAAGTAAAGTAAAGTAAAGTAAAGTAAAGTAAAGTAAAGTAAAGTAAAGTAAAGTAAAGTAAAGTAAAGTAAAGTAAAGTAAAGTAAAGTAAAGTAAAGTAAAGTAAAGTAAAGTAAAGTAAAGTAAAGTAAAGTAAAGTAAAGTAAAGTAAAGTAAAGTAAAGTAAAGTAAAGTAAAGTAAAGTAAAGTAAAGTAAAGTAAAGTAAAGTAAAGTAAAGTAAAGTAAAGTAAAGTAAAGTAAAGTAAAGTAAAGTAAAGTAAAGTAAAGTAAAGTAAAGTAAAGTAAAGTAAAGTAAAGTAAAGTAAAGTAAAGTAAAGTAAAGTAAAGTAAAGTAAAGTAAAGTAAAGTAAAGTAAAGTAAAGTAAAGTAAAGTAAAGTAAAGTAAAGTAAAGTAAAGTAAAGTAAAGTAAAGTAAAGTAAAGTAAAGTAAAGTAAAGTAAAGTAAAGTAAAGTAAAGTAAAGTAAAGTATTTAAATATTTAAATAATATGACATAGAGTGAAACTATGTAATGACAATAATTGCACTCGTTACAATACGAAATTTGCATAAAAAATAGTCTTATTATTTAATATTTACACGGTCATTGGCTGGTGCTTCAATAGGTAATACTAATTTTTATGGTTTGTGACAGCTTAAGTATGAGATATATGTCAGTGATTTTTTTCCACGTAAAAAAATTGCATCTATTGTAGTGGGATCTAGTCAGCTAGCACAGATTTCGATTTGTAACAAAAATATGTTATAAATCGGTGGTATTCCAGTTGTTTAAACAAATTTAGTCACAAATGGTTTTTATTAAAGTTTCGAATAAGTAATTTGTAACAAATCATTCGTTTTGCTGCAAATAAGTTAAGCTACGGTGTTAATTATGTTCCAAATAAATGCATTTGTTGTAAAAATGTTTCATAAAGTTTTGAAAAAATAAGTAATTTTTACGTTAAATTAACATTATTACATTTCTTTTTGCAGCACTTATAAAAAATGTTTTCGTATTGTAATTGTAACAAATACAATAACGAGTTAGCAACCTAGATGCGACTAAGTTACTTCATGTTTATATTAAGTTATACCAATATAACAACTTAATATTCAAAACTTCGGTTTGAAGATGTTTTTATGAAGTTATAGGGAAGTCACCACTACTAAAAGTTTCCAATTTTGCTATGACGCACTAAAATGCCATAAGCAAAATATAAATTTTATTGTTCACAAAAAATATGTGTTGCTTGTCAATTTCTTTGTGTAGGCTTCTATGGTAGTAGTAGTAGTAGTAATCAATTTTTGTTTTATTTCAGCGTTCAACGAGACTACCAAATTGAACAAATTTTTCGTTGAATGGCAATGAATCAATGTGAATTATAAGAATTTGTTTTGTGGCAAGAAGTTTGTAATGAGGTTTTTGTTCAGTTACAATAACATTGGAAATAGTCATTGCAACGTTATGCTGTATTGAGGTTATTATTCAGTTGCTCAAACTTTAGAAGACGTTATAATAACTCAAAAAATGTAGATGGGAAAAAAATCGTTGAATTGAGGTCTTTATTAAGTTGCAATAACATTGAAAATAATCATTGCAAGCTTGTGCATTGAATCAGTTGATGCAAGTTTAAAAAACATAATTGCAACTTTTTTAATGTAATTAGTTACATGAACGTTGTATTGGAGATAGAATTTAGTTGCAAGAAGTTTTGACTAAAACTGTTGTAAGTAAATGCTGCATTAAGGTTGTTATTCAGTTGCAACAACTTTTAAAAAATATTTGCAACTTTTGATATTTAGTTTTTTGCTAGAACTATGTATTGAGGTTATTATTCAATTGCAAGAACATTGGAAAAATTGTCTAAAAACTTCATACTCGCCATATTTGATTTTTTTTGTCTACACTATAAATTTTTATTGGAATAAATTTAAATACGATTTTCTTTAGTATTTATTATTGTTTTTAGAATTTTCATTGCAATATGACACTAGAAACTTAAAAAAATATATTTAGATGTATATTAAAGATTATTACGCCAAAATTAAATACTCGAAATATTTCTTATTTCCAAATTATTTAAAAAAATTTTATTTCTGGGTTGGCGCGTGAGTTTTCTAGAGGTAAAACACAAACATTCATCGACAAAATGACCTTTGTTGTAAAATTTTAGTATATAACTCTTCATATTTTCAATTTAGTTTCACGTCTTTTCATTTCATTCCAATTTGTCTTTGACTTTAATGTATACTCCAAAAAATTATCACTGGCTAAATAAAAATTATGTAAAGGAATTGTGTATGCAAAACATTTTAAAACTTAAGTTGCTTTTTCAGTTGAAATTACGTTACAATTACAATTTATATATGTATAGGCGACTCTTTTGCGACACTTTTACAAGCTTTTTGTGCAAGCTGAGCATTGTGGATGTCCCCATAGAAAAACACAAAAAACATAAAAATAAATCGTCGTTGCACCTGCAAAACCGCGTATCCGCCACTTGCAATACCACGTATATTGCAAATAGGCCAAAACTCATTTCATTTTCATTTTGATCATTCATGGTTGATTCATTCATTTTGATTTTTCATTAAATTCTTATTTGAGAACAATGCAAATATCTTATATAAATAAACGTTTAGTTTAGTTGAAAATCCATTCAATAGTTTAAAAGAAAATCAGTTTTTCTGCACTCCTGTAAAATTTTACTATTACCGTATGTATGTATGTATGTACAAGTGGCGGATATGCGGTATTGCAAGAGCAACGACGATATGTATAATAGTACATATCAAAAAAATCTATGACCCCTAGATAGCTCAAATGTATAAGCTGGTCCTATTAATTTTTCTCTCTCAACATTTATTCTGAACTCAACTACACTCTATCTGCAACTCTTCTGGGGTACCCCATATAAAAAATAAAGAAAAATAGACAATATCATTGCTCGTATACAGGTCCATATTTAGGGGGAGGGTTTTAGGGGTTCTGAACTTTAGAACTATTTGTTCAAATTAAGTTAATTTTTTTTTGCCAAACTATGTTGTTTGTTGAAAAGAACAATTTTATCTTTTTTAGCGTAAATTAAATGTTTTCATAATTGAAAATTTTTAAAATATTGAATGACGTTATTTAACATTCCAAGTATCAGAAAAAAAGTTGCCAGATGCTTAATTTCGAATAATCGAAAAAAACCAAATCGCCTGTCGAACGGAAATCTTACGATATACTACTAGATCGAAAACTTCGCTTTGATGTTCGCTTCGATGTTCGCTTCGATTGTGAACTTACGACATGTCTCCACAGCTCCAACATTCGCGGGCACCATGTCGCGGAACTATTTTCAGAACACCAAAAGCCACGAAAATTTCGCTGCATTGCACAGTGTAACGAAGTGGACAAAAGGAGATATGGAAAAAAGTCATAATTTTGTAAAAGTAAGTATGCAAATTTTATAGTAAGGAGTCTTTGTTGTATGAATCGAAAAGAATTATTCGATATCTTTCCATTTGTGGTAGTTATGATCTTCATATGCTGCCCTAAAAATTTAATGAAATTTCAGTTTTTATAGTTTTGTACCGAATATTTTCCAAAATCACAAAAATTTTAGTATAGTTCACATACAAATTTTTAGAAAAATATAATTCACAAATTTTTGCTAAAAACAATTTTTTAAGTTATATAAATAAATTTTCATCCACTACAAACAAGGTCCTAGAAATAAAAAAAAACTTAATTTCTGTATACAAATAAAGAATAAAAATATTTTTGTTTTTTATTTATTTTTAAGTATCTTATATATGTTACGCAAACGAAAATTTTGTACGGCGTAAGGCTTTTTAAGTACAAGTCCAATTTTAAAAAATTTAGTGTGGTTTGGTAAATTTAGACATGTAGATGTGCAAACTGAACTTTTTAATTCTTAAAAATTTTAATTTTTTAAGTTATAACGAGTTAAATTTTGCATAGAATTGTTAAATTATATAATTATAAATTCAATAACATTGAACTACATTTTACAGGCACTTTAAGTTTGTTTTAACCCATTAATGACAACGTATGATATGTCATACGCAATGAAAGCATTTTTTAAAAATTCGCAGCCACTGTAAAGCTTTTGCTTCCAACAGTGTGAGAAAGCCAAAAATATGCCTTTTCCATAAAAATTCTAAAATTTACCTTTAAAGCCTTTTGGTTTATATTTTCCAACCAGTTTCGCTGTATTTCAAAGAAAAGTGAAAAATTTCACTCAAGTGAGTTATTTTTTTTTTATGAGAAAGAAAATATAATTTAAACAAATTATAGTTAGAGTTAAACGGCTGCGCTACGAAATGAAAATTTTCCAAATTCTAATTTTTTATGTTTTTTTTTATTTCTGAACTTACCCCTTATACCGTTTATGATCTTATACGTTTACCCACTTCGCCACACCCAAATCCTTAGAATTTTTTCTTAAACATCAGAGTTTTCCGTCTAGCATGAATATAAACTAATGCCGAAAATTTCTAAAAATAAACTCAACGAGTTCTGGTGGTGAGCATTAATGGGTAAAGCTATATACACTCGCCTCAAATGAGGCTGCCCACTGGCTCACTTCGAAATTAGATTCCTTAAAACAGTTTTTTATTTGCAATTGTTGATAAGCGCAACTTTTTTTAGTGAAAAGTACATTTTTTTTACCATTCCAAAATTTTTGACATAAAATTTGGTGAAAAAAGCGAAATCTGTGTGATATTCTGTGAAAAATTCTGTGTGATATTCTTAAAAATCCGTATATTTTTTACCTTATTTTGCCACTGTTGTCCATTTATCTGTGCAAGGCTTAAATATCCGTAGAATTTCGTAATTTCCGTGTAGTTGACACCACTAGCTAAAACTATGAATTGATATATTCAATATCAAAGTGATACCGGAATGATTTTTTTACAGTTGAAAAAAGTTTTATAAGCTGTTGATCGCAAAATTTTTTGATTTTTTAAAATTTATACAAAAATTTAATTAGAAATTCCGCGTATATTTCAAAAGGCCAAAATTAATTTCATTTCAAATTTTATCAGTTGAAAATCTATTCAATAGCTTAAAATAAAATCTAGGTATGTTTGATTTTGGCGTTTTAATGCCACACGGGTTTACTACTGTCATAAAATATGCCTTTCTTAAAACATTCCTAAAATTTGGTTTAAGACTACATTATAATAAGGATTTTATGGCTACTTTTCTAAAGCATGTTTTGAGAAAAATGCGCAAATTTATATGAAAAAATATAAAATTTTTCATAATGTTGTGAACGCAACTAAACAAAAAGGATATTTTCGTATTCTTTTTTTATTTTTAAGTATGTCTGAGAAAACATTCTCAACACATTCTCAAATTATGGAAAGCCGAAACTAAAAAATAAGAATCGTATGACCTGTTCCCTGGGCCATTTTTTGACAAAAATGCGCAAATTTATATGAAAGCACAATTATAAAATATGTAAAAACTTTTTAATTTTTTATTTTTGTTAAAATATGTATTTGTTAAAATATGTCTTTCTTAACACATTCTCTAAATTTGGTCTCAGACTACTTTCAAATTAGGCTTTTATGACCATTTTTCTAAAGCATTTTTTGACGAAAGTGAGCACCAATTGCTCACCAAAAAAATAAATTTCACGATGACATTCTATATACGATACAAAAACAGGGCTCAATTTAAGACTTTATTGTGGAAAGACTATAATACAAAGAGGCTCGAAATTTTTGTAAGTAAATAATATAAAAATCAATATAGCTACAAAAAATTATTATTTTTTTTTTATTTTTTATGCATTTGCTTTTTGCTTAGTTTTGCTTTTTGCTCACAAGTAGGAAGATTTGACACCTTCCCATTTCCTCTGTTTCACTCTGTCACTTCGTGACGAGACTCGAATAATTTTTGCTCAATATGAAATCGCCGCCTGAGAAGATTCCCTAAAAAAATTTTTTAGTAAAAGGAATTTTCAAAGATTAAAAAACCTAGAACAACAAACATTTTGAGGAATGTTTACAGTTAGAAACATATGAAAACGCAAGAAATAGAAGAAGACTTCAGCATAGAAAAAGTGGGCGATAAAAATTAAGATATCTTATGGGTAACGGCCCTTACCCGAAACACCCTGTAGTCGCCATATGGCAACGGAAGCACAAACACTTAAAATGTGCTTATTTTAGTTAAAACTATTTTATATTTGCGTTAACAGGTCATTCTGAAAATTTCAAAAAAATTTACTCAGGGTGATTCGGGTTAATCTAGACTTAAGAACTATAAGAATTAAACAAAGGCCAGTAGTTTGTAATGCTCCGGTGAGAGCTTTTATTAGCGGAACACCTGGCCACATACAAATGGGCATTTCCAAACTGGTGTTACGGACGATTTGTACGAATAAATATTAAAAAAATAGAATACAAAAGTCTAATTTTTAAAGTTATTTTAATATTTGCGTAGTAATCAAGTAGCACTATATTAAGTAAAAACAATGACAACAGTTAACCCTAACGATCTAAAGATATAAGCAAAAATATGTGTTGGCGTTACGTTACAAAAAACGGAAGTGATATCTGACTTAGATTACAAAATTTGCAAAACTCTTTTGAATTGAGCCAGACTTTTTGTTAAAAACTTTTTTAGAAGGTTTTAAAAAAACATAAGTTTATTTACCAAGTAACCAAATTTAAAAACCTTTTCTGGTTTTTGTTATTAGGATATTTGATCGTGCGTTACGATACTGGCGTTACGTTACTAAAATTTCCATTGAAAATTAATTGGGTATTTAAGTAATTAGGTAGTTAAGTAATTATTTAATTAAGTAATTATTTAATTAAGTAATTAAAAAACAAATTTAATATATTGTCCTTTCCTTGCTTAAACCATTTTTACATTATCTCTAGCCAATACCTTCAATTTTTACTAAAACAAAAAAGCTTACGAAACATTTACGAAACATTTACGAAAAAGAAAAACTACATTTGTGAATCAGTGCAGACGATTTGATCATAATGGTTAAAGAATTTATGTAGAAATTGCTGAACCTAATAAAATTAAAATGCTTCTCTGATATAATTAAATAATAAGTTTTTAATAAGTTTTAATTTTCTGGCCATGTAAACAAAATATAAATGTAAAATGTAAAACACTAAACAAAACACTACTTAAAGTATATTTCAAGATTTTTTAAACCGAAAGTATGCAGGTCACCACAAACCAATATTTAGAGGGAAAAATCAATTTAGAAAACCTCTGTCTCAATGTTTTTACAGTTTCCTTTAGATTGCATGCATATAGCAGGACTTGGAGTAAGGAGAAAATTCTTGATTAGAATAATATATAATAAAGTTACCTCAACAATTTAAGTTTGTACGAAAACCAAGGCCTTAAGATGAGTTGTGTAATTGGAAGGCCACTGAGTTCAGGCAATTTCTATTGAACACTAGTATTCTAGCCTTAAAATAGTGGTTGACATATTTTCTGTACTTTCAGCAGCAGTAAGCAGAGTGCAAAGTCGGCAGATGTATGAATTTGGGGTTGAATCGGCAAGCGGAATGGAAAATTGTAAGAGAATTAAGAGAATTAAGAGATTAGCTTTATAGAAAGGGTGAGAGCCAGAGCATGATGTTGTGAAAAGAAAATTTTGTATATTCTGCATATTTAGAGGATTGTTCCATAAAAGGCATTTTTTTTTGATATTGCTACAAAAAACGATGATGTCTTAACATAAAATTACGGCTTAAAGCGAGGTTCGTAAGAGGTCTTTTTCACAAATTTTTTGAAGCATATATACAGCAATTCCATTTTAAACATACCGGCCTTACGGAATGACCATCTCCGATTTTGGTGAAATTTTGCATGGAGCATCACTGACGGAAATAAAAAACTTATTTTGGAGGAAAAAAGTTTGACATCATTTGAGGCAATGGGTTAATTAAATATGGTCATTGTAACATTATAGAAAAAATTTTTTTTTAACTAGCAAACGAATTTCATAACCGAATTTTAGGTTTGAACTACCGTTGGAAAGGTAATTGAACGGACTATAATTCAAAAATAGTTATATAAAATTTTGGTGGTTGAAGGTTAAATCCCTTGCGGTAAGGTAATTAGTTTCGATGAAGTAGTTTACCGTTAGAAAAGTAATTGGACGGACTTTAATCCAAAAATAGTATTGGGAAAGTTTTGGTGGTACATTAGATATGGTAATTTAAACATCTTAACAATAAAAGTTTTAATTTCAATTTTTGTTTAAATGTTAAAATGTCCATATCTCATGAACCCATTGAGTAACAGCCTAATTTCTATATTGTTGAAAAGGTAATTTTGCGAGGTTTAAGAAAAATTTCCCGAAACTATTTTTGAATTAATGTCCAAATAATAAGCTTTCCAACGGTAGTTCAAACTTAACAAACTGTTAAGAAATGTTTGAGATATGAATATTAGTAAAAATCAATGTTCAACGTTTTTGCCGATTTTTTTCTAGTTTTGTGCACCGTGTTACTATTCCAAAAATCACGCCAAACTTTTTTCATCCAAATTTGGTTTCTTATTTCCGTTAGTGATGACCCATGCAAAATTTCACCAAAATCGGAGACGGTCATTCCGTAATTTTTTATTTTTCCGGTACGTTTAAATGGAATTACTTTATAGCGTTTTTGTTTACACTTTCGGGTATACCTACAGCAGTGGTGCTCCCCAGTGAAAAAAGTGAATCATCCTATGAGCGATCTGGGAGTGCTCCTTATTAATCCAAGCTAGGTGTATTTTGTGTTCTCTTCTAGCATTGAGTATCCTAGGAAGGGTAGCGCTCCTTTTAACATCTCAGAGGAGCTCAAAAGGAGCGATCAATAAATGATCCAAATTGATCATCAAAGGAACATTTTTTTTTGGGATTTAGGTTTACTCCGAAAGCAAGGGATTTAGGTTTACTCCCTTGCTCAAGTAGGCTCCTCAAGACCCTAAGTTGGCGAAGAAATTATTTGGCCAAATCGTGAGATTTATAACGCCACAAATTACGAATAGTTTTGTATTCTATTTAAAAACTGTTCTTTAATTGCGTCAGTCGCATCAGCGGATGAAGAAAACGCGATTACCGTTGGCTGGCCGCACTTCACGACCTCGGCGTTAAAACGACGCGAATTGAGTGAAAGGAACATTTTAAATATTTTCTTTTCACAGAAAAGAATTATAGAGCTTACTAAAAAGCACATGCTTCACTTCATATTCTTTTTTCATTTAATGCTTGCCTATTGATCTTATAAAACATTAAAGGAGCACAAGGGCACAACTGCTCTGATCCAATAAAACAGTAAAAGAGCACTCTTTTGTTTATCCTCATGGGAGCGATCGCATATTTTTTACTGGGTCATTACATACTACAACATAGACATTTTTGCGTCTGTGATAGCTAGTTTTAAGCTTCTTCACTGAAAGAAATCAGTTGTTTAAGCTTTCTGGTGCACAGTTCTTATTAAAATTAAAAATTTTTATTAAATTCAAGTGAAACTTATTATGTTATAAACAAGCGTGTCGGAAGCGAATTTCATCTGGGGGGGGGGGGGTGGCAGTACAAATGGTGGTGCAAAAAAAGTTCACCAAAAGTTCTTCAAAGAAACATGAATGTGAATAAACAACTTTTTATTTTAGTTTAAAATAAAAAAAAATATAAAAATATACAAAAAATATTAAAATTTCATTATTTTTAAAAGTTCTTCCAATTTCAATATTAGGGATCATTCTTTAAAGTATCTTTCATATGGTCATATAAAAATATAAGAAAATATAAGAAATAATTGTAATTAAGCAAGACTAGGTATATCTTTACATGGTTGAAATGCAATAAGGCACAAAAAGTTATATCAATTTAAATTATTCCAAAATGCTTCCTTCTGTCCTTGCGAGAAACAAACTCTTTCACCACCACCATCGAATTAAATTCTTCAGTTTAATCTTTGTGAATGTGTATAAGTGCCGCATGAGTGAGTCGTTTCTGTGTCATAGTTGCTCGAAGATACGTTTTAAGTCGTCTTAGTGCACTAAAAGAAAGCTCAGATGAAGCTGCTGATGCAGGCACAGTCAAAAGCACAGCAATAAGTTTTTCAACTTCTTTTAATAGTTTTTTACAGTATCCGAATTTTTTGCAAATTGGGATACAATGCCACTACTTCTTGAAGGTGTTTGGCCAGGCAATTGCTTCAGCAATTTAAGTTGCGTGTGGAGGTCGCTCACATCAAAGTCATCTGCAAAAAGATATAGTTTTGTTTTTAGATTTTGTTCAGAAGGCAATTTTCCGTTGAAGGCTTCGATTACAATATTTTCCAACGATTCCAGAGTGTCAAGATCTGCTTAAATGTACAATAAGATTTACAAAGTGCCAGTTTACACTAGCTTCACTCAACCAACTCACCAAATGTTAAATCAAAGTGAGTCGGTTGAGTGAAGCTGGTGTAAACATGCAAAAATAAAAAATAAAAGTAAAATATCAACCTGTTTGATCGAATCTAGCCGTTATTTCATTTGAGAGCTAATTCACAGTAGGGGCTTTCGCATGGTCCAAAACATTGGACCAACATGGCAGATTGTACAACATGTAGTACCATGCGTAAGCTAAAACGATAGTCGAAATTTTTGGTTTTTTTCTGCCGATTGTACAATATTGTACAGCTATGAAAAATTACTGCTCAATTGTTAGGGCATCTAAAAGTTGCTTAGCTATTAGCCGGATGTGTCCTGCTTGAGAGCTTGCAATTAATGATGTTGCTTTACAAGTTGGATCGTTCGAACGCTCAATCAAATAGTCCCATTAGTTTTCCATCTAACTTATCGTACAACATGTCGTCCAATATGGAAAGCCCCTAAGAACATGCCAAATTTTTTCTTACCAGAGTTGCAAAATTAACAAGCATTAAGCTACATACTTAAGGGTGCTTTTAAACTGAAGTGGTGGGTTTGCAGTAGAAACTCTACATTTTGTTCTAACTTTTTGCAAACACAGAGAAAGAAAATGGTTATCCGCAAGCATGCTTATGAAGAAGAGAGAAATAAGAGGAAAATATATAATACAAAAATATTATCGTTCTAAAAAACTGATATTTTGAATAACTTATGAAGTTTTCTTTTTAAATTGTTTATCTAGCTAAAAAAGTGGGGGGGGAACTGCCCCCTTTCCCTCCGCTTCCGACGACAATGGTTATATAATATTTTGTTTTCAACACTGTCTAGTTTTTTCGAAAAAGTCGTTTATTTTAATCTATGGAACAATTTTGTTCTATCTTCCCCGCAATGGAAATCATACACTTCATGTGGTTTTTCTAATACCTTTTTAGAAAAAATATTCTTGTATTAACTTATGATGATTAGCAAAGCAAACATTGTGCTTCATTAAAAGCTTTAATTACAAAAATATATTTTATTTGTTCAATATCAGCAATCATTTTGAATAAAATTACTCACAAGAAAAATATATTTTTTGTCCTAATTAAGGACATATTTTATAGTTCATGCATACATTTTTTTGAGTGCATTTAAGAAACTACCCAATCAGCCAAACAAGCTTAAAATAAGCTTTACACAAGCGTAGAACAGTAAGCATCAAGCTTGGAGAAAGCTTTAGATTACTATTGGAAAATGCTTACAAGTACTTGTAGTATAAACGAAAACGAGCCATTCGATAAATATTCCTTACTATAAGCTTAATCCAAGTGTTTCTTTACAATTGGAAATTAGTATTTGAATAAGCTTAATCCAAGTGTTTCTTTACAATTGGAAATTAGTTTTTCAATACGCAACTTTTATGTATAAATATATTTACCAAACAATTCGCAGCCATCTTAAATTGACAAATAAGAATATAAAAAGAAAATTTTGCCGGTTCGAGAAGCTGTACCGTCCTCATTTCTCACTATCAAACTCGACTTGCCTTCAAGAAAACTTGCCCATTTTGCATTTTAACCCCTCAATTGTGGTTCTAGTCCTTTAAATTCAATATTTTCCACAATTAACTCGTGGATTTCTATATTTAGTTTCCATAATTCTTAAATGTAGTAAAGAGCAAAGAAATTGAAAAAAACCACGACCGAACCCGGACTCTAACTGGGGACGTCTGGGTTGACAGTTTCCACTAGACAACTTAGGCCAACAGTTAACAGCAATCGAAACTTTGAACAGTTGCAAAATTATTACCTTGGCTAACATTTTGCAAGTATGATTGGAAAACACTTACTTAAAGTAAGTCTTTCCAAGTATTATTGTACAACACTTACTTTTTGTTTTTTACGCAATAATTCTACAAAGCAACTTAGAAATTTATTACCTACGCAAGTATTTTACAAGAGTGCATTGTATGTAAGCTTAATTCAATCACTATTTCTAAATGGCTGATTGGGTAGGTGACGCAGTCATTGCAGCTTGAAGTGCCAGAGCGAACTGGGGTGATTTTTTGTATGCGTGAGCTTTATATACATGTGAAAACACAAAAGCTTATCTGCACATTTGTGCGGGTTTGAGCATCAATGACCTACTGCCTTTAATATTCACAAAGATACAACAAAAGTCAAAATATCAGTTATGTTAGTTATGTTACAACAAAAACAACAACTCTGTTTAGAGTTAATCACAAAGCAGACTAGACAGACTGTTACGAAAAGAGTTACCCATTCCATCTTCAGTAGTCTTGAGTGTTTAAGCTGTGCCCAACCAACTGTTTATTTTTTATATGATTTAACACTTGTTCGAATAAACTCATCTCAAACAAACGACTTTAAAGCAGGGCTGGGCATTCTAACACAATCACATTTTATTTTGTCTTGTCAGTGTTGGTGCGCTCTCGAATAGCGCACACTGAGCGAAATAGTTGTCACAATTATCTAGATGTGCATGTTTGTATGTTTATACCCCCACACATACTGTAATATGTGCTTAGATTTTATTTTTAGTCATCGGTATTGTTTACTATTTCTTCGATATCATTATTGCTCCAGCATTTTCTTATAAGTAAATAAATTATATTAGTTTGCTTGCAGTGGAAAATTACACATTCTGCTTCGCAAGAAAGGTTCTCTGCAGAACCGAAGACACCGATTCCAATCCAGAGTCAAATATAGTTTTTCAGGTGTTTTGTTTTATAATATTATTAAATCCTAATATATACAAATCAGTAAAATTATAATCAAAACCTTATAAAATTAAGTATCAAAATATTAATGGATATAAATAATATGAAAAAATAATAAATCTTAATAGGTAATTGTATGAATTATATTAAACCTTAATAAAATAAAATAAAATATATATGAAAAAGAATTATGAATCTACAAACCAAAAAGTTGTTTTTTTAAGAGTGTACATAAAATTTCCGACATATGTTTTCACAGCATCACCGTCAGCGAACGACTGAATTATATTCTCTCCTGTTGTGAGTTTTGTGTACATGTGGAAAGTTATGCTCAGTGAGCTATAAGGCGCCCAGCGCTGCTTTGAAGCAAAAGGTTTTATTTAAGTTCAAGCCTGGAACCAGTGCTGCCAGATAAGTTTCGTAAAATTCCGTATTTTTTAATATTTTGGAAAAAAAAAATCTATAATGTATACTTTATTTAATCTATTTTCATGTTTTTATCAAAAATATTGGCAAAAAAATATTATAAGGCTATCTGCGTGTTAATTTTTCAGGTTGGAGATGTAGTCTGGTGCTCCGGACTAATTTTCAAGGTTTATTTCGCATTTGTTTCATAAGAAAATCCAATACAATCGTTTTAATTTTTTTATGTATTGTTACTAATATATGTACAAAAAAAATTTATTTTTTATTTTACTATTTTTTTTTAAATTTTTGTACGTCTAAAGTGGACACAAAAAAGACTAGCCAGTGTGATAACGTCAAGTGACAAATATAGATATAGATAAAAAAAGTCATCTGAAGCAAAAAATTTAAATAGATTATTGTTTTGTAGGCGTGTCATTCTGGCAAGTAGTAGATTTAAACATTTTCATTAGAAAATAACAAAATGGCAGACTTCTAATCAGAAACTTTAAGAAATCGTGTCTTTTTTTGTAAAAAATCGGGGGATAATATTTAAAAAAACTATAAAACATGTACAATACTGCTACCTGCGAGAGCCACTGGAGAGTAGAATAACGTATTAAAATTTCAGAACAATCCGCCCGTAGGAATTTTTTAAAACACCCGAGCCGAACAAAAAACCTTTTTAAAGTTTTAATAACACAAACAAGGCACTTTCGACTATGTTCTAAGACTTCGTTAACATTTTTAATTTTTGTCTAAACTTGCAGTAAACTTTCAGTATTGTAATTTCTAAAAAAAAATTAAAAAATTGGTTTCTTTAAACTCGAGCACCAGACAACATCCTTGAAGGACGTGTCTACTTATTTTCTAAAGGAATATTAACACAAAAAAAATAATCACTACCACCTAGAGATGGTTGCGTGCCGTACTTTTTCCGTGCCGTAGAGTGACACGCCGTGTCACGTCATGCACGTGCCTAAAACAATAACTTCGTGCGTGCCCGTGCTTCAGAAAAGCAAAGTCGCGCATGTTTTCCGTGTTCGTGCAGTAAAATTTTACTACTTTAACTTTAGCAACTAGGTTTTTATTTCATCAAAATTCATGTTATTTTAATAAAACTAATAAAAATATTAAAAACACATCATATGTTGTAATAATTTCAATATTTTCAAGTTGAAGCACAGAGACTATATTATACAGAGGTTCCAGTTCGACTATGAATGCTCTTCGAACTCAAGTTTCGTTGTACAAGTGTCCGGAGAATAGAAGAAAAAAAAAACAAAAATAATATGCTTTGCCTCAGTGTTCGTTTTGACGCTGCCTATTCTTTTCTATAGGCACGCTTGAAACAACTGCTGAGGCAAAAGCATAATTCTTTTTGTTTTGTTCTTTTATCTTCCTGACGCTGTACAACGTAAATTGAGTGAAGTTCGAATTGAGACAGACCTCTGCAAGGTTAATTTATAAGGTTGTGGCACTTGGGAGAAATGCACTCTTTTATCCGCCTTTGCTTGAACTGTCACTGCGCTTTTCTTTGATCCATGCATTCATTTTCTTGATTTCTTTTCATCCATTCTGACAGTTCGAGCGAGCGAGCTCCCAAGTGCCACAACCTTATTAATGAGCCTTGGACCTCTGTATAACATAGTCTCTGTGGTTGTAGCATAAATTTAAAAAATATATAAAACTTTTTCTTAGCTTGTTTTGCATGTTCGTGCGATTTTGTGCAAGTACGAAAAATAAATTTCGTGTTCGTTCGTGCATGTGCAAATGGTCGTCGTGGTCGTGCGAGCTAGTGCCTCAAAAATGTTGCACGCTGCCATCTCTACTACCTACCAGACCTGTGATTTTCAAATACAAATACAAATCCAAATAGAAATACCTAAGTAATTGAAAAGTAAATACCAAATAGAAATACTACGTATTGGTATTTGAAAAAAAAAAAACAATTACTTGGTATTTGAAAAAGTAAATACAAATACCAATACTTGAGTATTTGCATAGCTGAATTTTCAAATACTTGCAAAAACTATTTAAAAGTATTTAGTAAATATTTCAAATACTTCAGTAAATACTTAGTCATGTATTTATAAATGTAACATACCATTTTATTTTTATATGCATGTTAGCCAAAAAAAAAACCAAAACAAGAAAGAAAGAAAAAACACATAAGTACTATCAATAAAAATATACCGAAACAAAAAAAAACATAAAAATACTTATATATAATTAATTTAAATAGCTTTACATTTTTTAATATGTTGTGATTGACCTTCAACAGAACTAATTGCAATATGCATCATGCGATCGATTGAAAATTTTAAGAAGTAAATAATTCGAAATGTTTTATACATTTATATTTACAATATAAATGTATAAAACATTTACAATACAATTTTTTGTTATTTATTACTTGAAACTAAAAAATTAATTCATTTATAAAGTAACAAAAAACAAAACACACTAAGGATATTCACAAGTGGGTGGTTTTCAATGCAGTTAAAAAACCACCACAGTGTTGTACCACACTTTACCGAGCTAACATGCATATAAAAATAAAAGGTACGTTACATTCAATGTTGACTAAGTATTAACTGAAGTATTTGAAAGTATTTACTAAATACTTTTAAATAGTATTTGCCAGTATTTGAAAATTCAGCCTTGCAAATACTCAAGTATTGGTATTTGTATTTACTTTTTCAAATACCAAGTATTTGTGTTTTTTTTCAAATACCAATGCGTAGTATTTGTATTTAGTATTTATTTTTCAATTACTTGGACCAGTATTTAAGAAGTATTTAAATAGTATTTTAAATACGTTGTATTTAAATACATCACAGGTCTGCTACCTACTGTGTCTAGTGTTCGTGACAAAAATTTTCAAAGTGATTTTTCCAGAGAACCATTAGCGGCTTAATCAAGTATAATTTTTTATTACAAAACACGAGCTTATTATTACAAAACACAACCTTAACTTTTTTATCAACTGTAAAGTTGCAAATATACATTAGGCTGGGTTAAAAAGAAGTGTTTTATAAAATCCCTTCCACGAAAGAATTTCGCGATGCGTTAACCCTTAGGCTTGTTTGGATTTTTTTTTTTAAGTGTCTTTTTGGGCAAAACCCACTTTTTGTATAGGCAACTTTTTGTTTATATGAATTGTCAAAAACAAAAAATTACAGAAATAAAACTCCAAAATTAGTTACTAACTCCAGTATAAAATATTTTGAGAAATCTGCTCGTTCGGGATATGTTCGTGATCGTGATCAGATTATTTGCCTACAAACTCAAAAAAATTTAATTCAAGTCCTGAACCATGTAGATTGGATCTATTCAATCAGTAAAGCTTGCATAGACCTTAACACCTTTTTTTTGAGGAAAATACGCATTAATATTAACTATAAATTAATTTAATAACATTATCTTGAAATCAACAAACTTAGAAATAATTTTAAGCATAAAATCCGCGCTTTATCTCAGTGTAACTATTATAAATTGAAGTTAAACAACTTTATACCCTTGCATTTTATTTCTAAAGATACTTACATAAGCTTATGATGATCACGATCAGTTATAAGTGATTTTTTTTTTATTATAAGATCTAAGATCTGAGTTTTGTACGTTTCGAAATTTTACATTTCCTTATGTTAGAGAAAAATTTTTGCTATTCAAAAAATTTCAAATTGCATTATTGTCGCTCAAAACCTGTTCTCTGTAGCACTCTTCCTGCACAATCTCAATAACACTAGTGCTTAAAATAACATCAATTACTTAAACACTTTACAGATCTAGTCATTTTATAGAAAACTTTTGATTCTAATGGTTGTTGGCAGCAAAGCTAAAATGCCAGTTGAGCTTATTATAAAACTATTTATAAGTCTGGCGATACTCACTACAGTTGAATGTAAGCTTTGAACAAAACTCTATTCGTTTTCTATGTGTTGATTGAAGTTTCATAAATTTTCATTCAGGTGTTCACGATGAGTTGCCACAAGAAGGTGAATGTGGCACAATCAATACGGACTATTACTATAACCACAAAAGAATAACGGAGATCGACGAATTTCCGTGGATGGGCAGGATTCTATATAAAAATAAGACAGCCAACACATATTGGTTTAAATGCTACACTATTTTGATCAGCAAACGGTTTTTGCTGAGTAGAGCTAGTTGCTTCAATTTCGAAGAAGAACCTGTTAGCGTTGAGTTAGGTGATTGGAATTTAGGGAATGATAAAAAAAAATCGGACTGTGATGATATTGGCCGATGTGCACCGGTTCCACGTGAGTTCGATATCGAAGAAATTATCATACATCGTGATTTTAATAACAAATTTAAGTACAACGATATCGCGTTGGTGAAATTAAGTAAGCCCGTAAAATACTCAGACTTCATTAAGCCTATTTGTTTGCCAAGTAGAAATGTAGTGCCGATGAATTTTGTCAATCAGCAGCTAGAAGTTGCTGGTTGGTATTTTAATACAAGTGTAGGGGAGACTTTGTCCAAATCATTTGCACGTGTCGTTAATTTGAAGACATGTGAAAAAAAGATGCAGCATTTTACCATAGACAAAGAGAATAATATTTGCGCCTATACCTGTTCCGGCTACTTTGTTTATGCTCTCGGTGCAGCTTTAATGGACGTAATAAAGGTAGATGGTGGTGAGCCAGGATACTACTATTTGGTTGGACTGAATCTGCATGGCTTAGAAGTATGCTCGCTTATCTATCCGGATGTTTATATTCGAGTAGATAGATATTTGGATTGGATATACATGAATTTACTTTGATATTAAATATTTAATAATGAATATATAATAATTTTAAATAAATTGCTTAACAATAAGTCAAATGAATAATTCAATGAGGAAGAATGACCTTATTTTGTAAAATTAACGTAATCAGCGGGGTAGTGCACTCAGAGAAAGGTAGTGTGTTTTATTTTATGTGAAAAATGGAATTATTACCAGGGTTTATATTGCTGCAGCCATATTACCAAAAGCATCAACTTTTTTATTTTGGCTGTGCTTTAGCATTTGCAATTTTTCATAAATAAATTTTGCTTTGGCTGCAAACTACGAAAGAAGCAAATAGTTTCAGCGAGAGCGAGCGTTCGGTTTTTGCAGCCTGTGTGCTTTGCTGCTGTAATTTTCGAGCATTATTGAAGCCACAGCAACAGCACGTGATCGAATGTTGAAGTCTTCTTCTTGCCGTTGCTGTCGCTGCTTTAAATTTTCCAAGCAGAAGGTACAGCAGCAGCCATCCATTTTATGCAAGCGGTACTGCTGTGCTTTATGCATAGTCATTCTGTAGCTCTTTGCAGTCGCTGCGCTGCACAGTGGACTGTTTGGCCTGTTTAGAGGGAAATAAATCTGTTACTCGAGATTGAGTAAACGGAATGATTTACGCTATTGAGTGGCATATTTTCCTTACATGTAAAATGCATACAGATAGACCGTACACACAAAAAAATCAGCTTCCCTTAAATTCAAAAAACTGTGGCTTCAATTCATAGGCATGGGTTTTTCTAAATTCTATAGGGGTTTCTTCTTAATGTAGAGGATTTTTACATGATAAAACGATCTCAAGTCTTGAATTCGTTGCAACGTTATCGGAACAGCTTATTAGTTTTAAAGACAAGTTTTTACTTCAATATAAGAAATGAAGGAATGATAAAAGTAAAATTTCCAAAAATTGTATAAAAGAACAAATAATTTCAAGAAAAATTGTATTGCTATCAAGTCCGCTTGCAACATTCTACAGTATCATTTCTTAAATTTGGAGAAATATAAGTTACAATACTTGGATATATCATAAAAGTACATGTAAGTTTTTCTTTTTCCGTACACCACAAGTGATTTATTTTATGTATGCTTTTCTTATTTTTCTAGAAAAAATCCTTTAAAATGACTTACGAAGCGAACGATTCTTAGTAAAGCAAATTAAGCAATGATTGTTTAACAACTGCGATGGTCTAATGGATAAGCCCATGCACTTACACTCACGCGGCCGAGGTTCTAATTTAATTTAGTGTTAATAATAATAATGTTCGCAGTTTTTCGTCAGTATAAAAAATATAATTATCATAGGATGCTATTTAAAATCTTAAAAAACAGTTGTTTTTTTTTTGCAAAAATTCCAAAATGTTTCCAGGGATTCGAAGAAAAAGTTCTTATTTTCAAAGAAAAATTTTCTCTTAGTTATATCCGATGATTAATAAACATTAGAAAATGTTTTATTTTCAGAGAAAATTTTTCTCTTAGTTATAGTCTATGAGAAATAAACGGTAGAAAAACTTATCTAAATGTCACAAGATTTCAACACAATTGGGCTAAGATTCTTCAATTCAGAGAAATAGTTCGTATATGATTGGATAATTTTCCTTAACTATTTTACACTTCTGGTGTCAATTTAACGAAAAATAAATACTTCAATTTTAAAAAATCGGCCATGGCGCTAAACGAAGCCCAGTTTTCTAACGATTGGGTGTTATTCTTCTAGATTTTCTGGAAGTTTTTATTCTGAGTGTATGTCACTAAAGATACTAAAATTTGTATGAAAAAATTTGCATACCTAACGATTTTCTATTTCTTTTTTATGACATAAACGAAGAACTTCACAGGAATGGTGGACCACGCCAGTGTAAACGCCAATGTATGTTTATGAAATTCTTAGTACATCAAAAATTATTTTATAAAGTATTAATATATACGTTTGAGAATACGCTTGAATTACTAAAAACGGTAATTTTTGTCATATTCTAGGTGGAATTTTATCCCTCCTTGTACGTTCTTGTATTTACTTTGGAAAATTTCTTAAAATTTATTATATTTACTAAATATTTCGAACATTTTTAGGTTTGACAACTTTTGGTAACCTTCCCTTTCAAGGGGTTTTCGACTCTAACCCCTTAGTTTTTGTAGTTTTACGTACTTTGCTGTGCATTAATACAGCTACCACGCCATTATTCAGTATTTAATTGTAATGCAAATAAGTTTGAATGCAAATATACATTATTTTCAATCACCCCGTCCTTCCTTCCATCCTATGAAACGCCCTTGCACTTAAAATTAACTTTAAACATAAAAATAGTGTATTTTTCTTTCTATACAATTCTACTTCTGCTTGTGACACAAATCTCTACTAGTATTGCATATTGTTTGAAAGGTCATGAAACTATTTTTTTTAAAACGTCTTTGCATAAAGCTTGACTTAAAAAACTTTCGTTGCAAGAGCATTTTTAGTGAAAAACCTCCGGACAACACAAAATTAGCCCATATATTCCCAGGGGGTCACAATAGACTCCCACTTCCAATACATTTTTTTGCTTGTTTTGCATTTCCTATCGTTTAAAATCATAAAATAATTTCTTCCATCTAACTTGTATGAGACGGTCGGTCCACTGTGCACTGCTGCTATAGCTATTGCTCATGGTAGAAGAATACAGGTAGATGCACTAAATGAGAGCATACTGCCGGAAATGTCAAAACGAAGCAAAACTTTTTATTTTTTCAGTATGGAAATAGAGCACAGTCAGCGCTGCACCTACCTCTATCCTCATACCATGCTATTGCTTGTAAAATTTTTTAGAGGCTCCGACAGAGAGTGATTAATGTTTTTAATGTTAAAAATTTTGTCAAAGTTTCTAATTATTTTTCAGATCAAAGAACCATGGCATGCGCCTTATATAAACAACGTTTGTCTTGGACCTGAAAGGAAAGTGCTAGATTCTTAGAGGAAAAATTGATTGGAACCATACGTGAAATATCGATTAGGCGGAACTAACGTGAAAGACAATTTGAATTGCTTATAACCGAGGCAAGTGTTATGCCTTAACCTCGGAAAGCATTTTCCGCCATCAAGAATGTCTTTCATATTTGGAAAAAAGAGACATAGCCTTCAAAGATTGGGCTCAAATTACGAATCGTTCGGTACCTTAATCATGCAAAACTCGAGTGGCTCTTACGTGAAAGTAGAACAAACACACAACGTTACAAGCACTTTGTATAATAATATAGATCTATATCAGAGAACTGCACAAGCCTGCTTGAAGTCTATTTCAAGCGCTTGCTTAAAATACAAGTTCAAGCCAGCTTGAGCTTGATAATTTTGAATCAAGCAAAGCTTGTAATTGAATATAAATAAGCCCACGCACAGCTTGCACCTATTCTAGCTTACAAGCGAACGGCACGAAGTTTCAAGCAATGGAAAGCTTGATGCCCTTCGGCAAAAGCTTGTAAGCCTCGCAAGTATCCAAATTATTGAATTAAAGCAAGTATCCAAGAATTCAATGAGCTTCTTTAGACAGAGCTTAAGCGTAATAGGACTTTTAATGATTCTGTGGACTCCGTGGTGTGAAGTTTTAGGATAAATGATTTCGAAGATGCTGTCAAACTTTAAAATTTAAGATGGCGGATAGAGTTGCCACCTAGATTTTTTTTTATTTTTGCGAATTCTTGTAATTTTGATATTCTGACAACGGAATTGATTTCGAATATATTGTCACAGTTTTAAAATTTAAGATGGAGGTTAGGGTTGCCACCTTAATTTTTACCACAGTATTGCCACCTAATAATATGTACTTTTAAAAGTTTTAAACATCATTTGTCAGTGTTAAGGGGTCCCTGATTTCGAATCTAAGGTCAGAATTTTAAATTTCAATATGGTGGATAGGGTTGCCACCTTTATTTTTTGTAGTTTTATGAATTCGGGGCTGGCAAAAAAAAATGGTACTCCAAAAATGGGTCGCTGAATCCGAATCCGTCGTCAGAATTTCAAAATTATAAAATTTTGAAATAATAGGGTTGCCACCTAATAATATATCTTTTCAACAGTTTTAAACGTCATTTATAAGTGTTAAGGGGTCGCTGATTTCGAATCTAAAGTCAGAATTTTAAAATTCAAGATGGTGGATAGGGTTGCCACCTTTATTTTATGTAATTTTATGAATTCGGGGCTGGCAAAAAAAAAATGGTACACCAAAAATGGGTCGCTGAATCCGAATCCGTCGTCAGAATTTCAAAATTATATAATCTAACCTCTAACACTGATAAATGATGTTTAAATCTCTTAAAGATACATATTATTAGGTGGCAGCCCTATTATTTCAAAATTTTATAATTTTGAAATTCTGACGACGGATTCGGATTCAGCGCCCCATTTTTGGTATACCATTTTTTTTTTGCCAGCCCCGAATTCATAAAATTACATAAAATAAAGGTGGCAACCCTATCCACCATCTTGAATTTTAAAATTCTGACTTTAGATTCGAAATCAGCGACCCCTTAACACTTATAAATGACGTTTAAAACTGTTGAAAAGATATATTATTAGGTGGCAACCCTATTATTTCAAAATTTTATAATTTTGAAATTCTGACGACGGATTCGGATTCAGCGATCCATTTTTGGAGTACCATTTTTTTTTGTCAGCCCCGAATTCATAAAACTACAAAAAATAAAGGTGGCAACCCTATCCACCATATTGAAATTTAAAATTCTGACCTTAGATTCGAAATCAGGGACCCCTTAACACTGACAAATGATGTTTAAAACTTTTAAAAGTACATATTATTAGGTGGCAATACTGTGGTAAAAATTAAGGTGGCAACCCTAACCTCCATCTTAAATTTTAAAACTGTGACAATATATTCGAAATCAAATCCGTTATCAGAATATCAAAATTACAAGAATTCGCAAAAATAAAAAAAAATCTAGGTGGCAACTCTATCCGCCATCTTAAATTTTAAAGTTTGACAGCATCTTCGAAATCATTTATCCTAAAACTTCACACCACGGAGTCCACAGAACCCTTAAAAGTCCTATTACGCTTAAGCTCTCTCTAAAGAAGCTCATTGAATTTTTTGGATACTTGCTTTTATTCAATAATTTGGATACTTGCGAGCTTACAAGCTTTTGCCGATCGTTTTAAGCTTTTCAACTTTCCACCCGACAAAGTAAGCCGAAACAAGCCAAGCCAACGAGCAAGCATGAATATGGCTTGTATCTGTTTGGTATTTTTGCAAGCTGGCTAAAGCTTGCTTTTTCAAGCTTGGATACGTGCTTGAATTTAAGTACTTGAAAAAGCTTGAACTTCAAGTAGGCTTGTGCAGTTCTCTGATCTATATGTAAATAGGCGTAGACGAAACTGTTAAGCATCATATTCTTCAGTGTTCGAGGATATTTTCTCTTTTTGAGGGATTTTTCAATCGTTTTTTGATCTAAAAAAGAAACAGGAAACCATTTTGCTTGGTAGCACATATAAAAGGGAATTTTTTAATTAGATAAATTAAAAAAAAAAAATTAATAAAATAGAGACAAGTTAATTACTCAGATTACTGCAAGGGCTTATTGTAATGACATACCAGCCATATTGTAATGACATACCCACAAAAGCCATTCCAACACCGACTGAAAAGTTTGCAGTTATTTCAGTCGATTGGGTTTCTCTTTAAAATTTAATTTTTTTCATACAAAAATGCATCTTTCCAAAACTTTAAAGTTGATTATTTCCATTTTTTTATTGTATGGTGTATGATGTTTTTGCAATAAATCCTTCAATAATTTTGTTGATATAATTTAATTTTTATATGTTCAAATGGAGCACTAATGGCCATTCTGCTGACTTATTTTTATAATAATTTTTTTTAAACTTTTTTTTCGAGTTTATTCTTCGTGTGTGACACGAGACCTTTTCGTGTATTGATAGTTTTTTCAAGTAGCAGATATCATTTTAGACTGATAAATCCTTATAATTTTAAATGAATTTGCAATTGTCAATCACAAAAAAAAAACCCGATATATATAAGTATTATATTACAGGCAGGTATATGGTTTTGTGTTTTTGTATTATTTTATTAGTTTAAACAAAACTCTTTTATGAATAAAAAAAAATACAACACACATTAATTTTATATACTTAGTCTCAAATTTATATGGAATATAATTTTTATAACAAATACTTAAGCAGAAAACAGAGAAACGATTTTTTAAGACAGAGTTTAAATTCTTTTAGTTGTAACAAACATTAAGGGTTTTCATGCAAAGTGGCAGGCTTCTAATTTGGGCAATTAGTTATTTTTGTCAGACAGGTTGTATGAACAGCCCTTAAAGTCGATTGTGCATTTGCAGCATATAAGTCAGCTGTGCGATCTGCCAGCGATGCGTTCCATTTAAACGGGGACGCTTTGCGGATTGTTTGCTTGTTTTCTGAAATTTTTAGAATTAAATCTTTATTAGTTTTGCTCAAATTATAACTTTTCCTTCAAAAAAGAAAACAGCTGATTGATCATATAAGTTTGCCACCTCGTTTGCTCACCTAAATCGAAGAGCAAATTTATCTGGTTTGTGCAAAAGCTTTTTCATACGAATTTTGACAGTTCATTTATAAGGCTGATAAACTTATAAGGTTTATACCATTTATAAGGGTATTGCCCATTTGCATGAAAACCCTTATTGTATGTTTGTGTTTATGAACAAGAGTTATGTTTTTTAAAATATATTTTTTGTTTTTGGGTGAAAGATATTTTACAGCTTTTTCCAAATTTTAAAAGGAAAAAAAGATAATCACCCTTATTCTTGAATCCGCGTCGAGTAAATGTCGTCGTCGAGAGCTCACTTTCACCAATTAATTGTCGTCGAAGATCATTTCGAAGATCTAAAATTTTAATATTTATTGGACAACGTTTGCTCAATAATTGAGTGACTGCAGATCTCGACGTCGAAATTGAAAGTTTTAAAAATATAACAATTTTGTTTCGACGACTTTTTGAGAGCGAGCGCGGGTTCAAGAATATGGGTGAATTTTTCTCATGTTTGATGTGAATTTATTCTTTTTGCTATGTTGTGACTTTATAAATAGTGACAAAATTTAAAGACAAATATTAATTTTATTTGCCCCATAGCTGATATTTTTTCATATATTTTACCTTCGTACGATTTATATTAAAGAGATATCCCAAAGTGTCCACTAAAAACGTTAAATGCGTTTAAAATAATTTCTTAACGTGGCCCACATACAAACCGCGCTGTGAGACATAACTCTACGTCAAAACGTTTATGTTACGGTCAATGCAGTTCACTATCATACCATGTCGGAGTTCTTTTTTTGGCCAGAATTTGATGAACCTGACATCAGCGATATGTGGTTTAAACAAAATGGTGTCACATGTCACACAGCTAATCAAACAATTGATCTTTTAAAAAGAAAAATCTGTAATTGTGTTATCTCGCGAAATGATAGTATTGGAGTTACGTTAAAACTTTATGCCGTTATTGGTTTATGCCAACAAGCCAATAACGTAAGAGCAGCTCAAGAACAATATCGAAAGAGAAATTGCTAACGTTTCGGCAGCTATGGAAAATTGACTTCGAAAAAGAACACATGAAGAGATGAAATTGCCGATAAACAGCACAATTAAGGCGTGTTTATAGTGGCGACTTGTTGCTTTGCCGAGCCGAACTGAGAGGGAAAGCTGAAAAACGCTGCACATACAAAAGTGCGTATAGTGCCAGCCGAACAAGCAGCTTAAAGCGACTTGTGCGCTGGTATTAAGAGTACAGATTGTTGCTTTCTCGCTCGCTCGCACGGTTTGACGTTAGACGGTTTGATGTGTTAAGTATTATAAAATACGATGCTTACTTATTACTTTCATTAAGTAACGTCAAAAAGGTCGAGCAACAAGGAAATTTTCAATAAAATACGTACAATTTTTGCTATTACGCCTTTTCTTCGTTTTTTCGTGTTATCAAATGCAAGTGAGTGAAAAAATCAAAATTAGCCATCAGTAGCTATTATTTTATTCTAAAGTTGTTGTGGAAAAATCAATCATTTGCCATTAATCTGTTTTAAGAGGACAGTACACACCTGAATTTTTAAAAAATCAAATATTTATGTTTGGTTTTTATTTAAAAGACCTCAAAGAATCTATTTTTAATGATATAAAATTAAAAATTAATTTCTATGTTAAATAGCGAACGTTTTAAGCGCAGAGCGTCAAGGCCGTAAAATCGGTGTTAAAAACTTTGAAGCGCTTTTTCTAGAAATCACATTTTTTGAGTTGGCGGTCATGATAAAAAAAATTACTGCACTGATCGTTCTGAAATTTTAATATGTTATTGTACACATATAAGTCTATAGATTGATGTATTGATATATGGATAGAAAGATCGGTAAAGTGTTTTTGTTTTTCAAGGGATTTTTTGCTCCAAAAAATCGGCTAATCTCGAAAAAACGCCGCTATTTTGTCAATTTAAAAAAAGATTTTCAGTTCAATCTATAGCGGCTTTGATGCTGATTAAAACCCCGTTTTTATTTTTTTTTCATACGTTCTAGTGAGCCAAAATCACGCCCGCCGTGATTTTTTTATGTTATTTTCAAAAACCTGCAGCAGCCAAAAAATACGATGGAAAAATCCAAAAAATTTTTTGTATGCAATTTTTACATAAAAATAAATTTTAAAATTTTTACATAAAAACAAAAGTTTCAATAAGTTATCTTGTAACTTTCTTAAAAAAATCTGAATTTTAAAAATGTCTTTTTTGAAAAATCCAGGTGTGTACCGTCACCTTAAGTGTATGCAAAATATTAAAATAATGCATACAAACAAATATTTACTAACACATATAACTGATTCATGTCCAATGATTGACCATTACGGTCACTACAAGGCCACTAAAAACAGCACAAAAAAGTCAAAACAAGTAGTAACACCAAGTGACTTAAGGCAACTTACAGCGGCTTAAAGTGCGTTTCAGCATACTTTTTCGTATTTTGGTCTCTTGGCTTGTTGTCTGCTGGTTTGAGGAAAGCAAGGAGCACACACGACATCACGTGACTTGCTTGATGCTTCGATTACAAAAACAAACAAACAAAAAACGTAATACGTACAAGCAAACTCAAAACAGTCAAAAACCAGATGCAAAAAGTCAACGACTTAAAAAGACTTAAAGCAACTTACAGTGGCTTAAAGTGCGTTTCAACATAATTTTTTTCGTATTTTCGTCTTTTCACTTGTCCGCTGTTTTGAGGAAAGCTAAAAGCACACACGAAATCACGAAACTTTTTGATGCTTCGTTTGCAAAAATAAACAAGAAAGAAATTTAATATATACAAACAACACAAAGTAGCAAGTAGTATCTGCAAAAAGTCAGCTCCGACAAGTGCGCACTATACGCACTACCAGCTGCTTTTAGCTTGACGCGCTTTCAGCTCGGCTCGGCAAAGCAACAAGTCACCACAATAAACGCGCCTTAAGCATGCTCTTAGCAGATCTGAATAAAACAGGCAAGCAGAGTTCGTTTGAATTTTTTGAACAGAGCAGACTGTTTTTTCTTCTCAAATTTTTTTAATAAAAAAAAATAATTGTGAAAAAATTTTAAAATCACATTAATCAAATCTATCAAAAAATATCTAATTATTTATTGCTGTACATCGCTGTTAGTTGCTGTTAAAAAAAAGAATCCGAATATAAAGCCGTACGAGCTTCACCGCATGGACTTTAAGTCCAAACAAAGCGGACTTTCTTCCCGCAAAACAAAAAAGCCTCCGGACAAGACTCCGACCAGACCAGCTGTTTCAGCTGCTGATGCTGACCGTGTGACTGCTGCTAATGCTGTTAACTGCTCACCTCCTGATACAACAGCTCTTTCTGATGTTGCTAACTGTTCTCATCCTCCTGCTTCTTTTGTGTATGTTGCTGATGCTCTCCGTCCGTCTTTTGCTTGTGCAGCTAACGGTACACCTTCGGTCGCTAGCGTCCATCTGACTCCCGCTACTACTGCTGCTTGTCCTGTTAATATCATGTTGCAATCCACGCCTTCTGAGCTAAACCCCACTCCTGAGCAATCTATGGATTTTACTGATTCGCCGACTCCGGGAACTTTAAATGCTGCAGAAGAGGACTCTTCTCTTAGAAGCCAAAAACGCATAAAAAGGACGAATTCTGGTATTGCCAAATCATCGAAGATCCCAAATACAGCTTCACAAAACAGGTTTGAGTTGTTGGCCGATTTAACTTTTGATAATATTTCTAACAATAATAATATAGTAAATGCTCCTATTGTTAATACACCTAATGTTAATGTTTCTAATGTTAATGCTTCTAATGTTAATGTTAATCATAAAACGGGTAGATTTCCAGGGCCACTTCCGAAGACTACAAAATTTTGTCCACCAATTTTCTTATTTAATTTAGATGTTAATAAATTGATTAGCCAATTAAATACTAAGATCCCTAAAATAGAATTTAAAGTAGTTAATGTAAACAAATTTAAATCCAAAATATTTTTTAAAGAGCTCTCAGTACATAATGAGATGATGGAGCTATTAAAAAGTAAGGGAATTCAATCTTATTCTTTTACACCGCCAGAGCTTAGGCAGCCTTCATTGATATTAAGGGGGCTTTTCTATAAAACCGATCTTAATGATATTAAAAATGACATAGATAGTCAGGTACCAAACGTTGTTGCGAATATCTCTAAATTTTATACGCGTAATTCAAAACTTAACAATATTGAAACCAGCCTCTTCTTGGTCACGTTAGTTCCAGGTGGCGAAATTAAAAACATAAATCGTATTAAATTCATTTTAAATCAAATGGTCACCTGGGAAGCGCCCAGATCCAAAAACAAAATCATGTAATGTAAACGATGTCAATCCTGGGGCCACTCGGCAAAAAATTGTAACAAAAAATTTGCATGTGTTAAGTGCAATGAAGATCACGAACCAGGAATGTGTGCTAGACTACTTCAAGACCAGGCCGAGCCATTTTGTGTTAATTGTAAACAGTTTGGACATCCCTCCAACTATAGAGGTTGCTCAACTTACAAATCATATCTTAAGAAGAAAAAAGAGTTACTATTTGAAAACAAAAAAAGAATGTTTACAGCTGAAAAAAATGTTGCCTCAGCGACACGTTCCTTTTCTCATTTAACACCTGGTAAATCTTACGCTAGTAATTTTTATTCTGATACACCTAATTCTAAAGTCTCCTTGACTAAAAGACCTCCTCCTCTCATTGAAGAATTCCTTAATTTAGCCTGCTATTTCCAGGTTCCCACCTTAACTTCTCTAGAAGAAAAAATTAAAAAATTCATTTTTACTTATAAATCACTGCCAATAGAAGATGCAAAATCCGAGTATACTTTGCTTCTCAAAGAAGTCCTCATGTGTTATGGTCCATAATTCACTTTCCTTTCTCACTTATAATGTCAGATCTTTGATAAATAAAAGTCGGAAAGTTGATTTACTTTCAACTCTGAATCGAAATCGAATCGATATAGCGTTCATACAAGAAACACATATCTCATTCAAGAACAAAATCAACATGGACAATTATAATTTTATTCACCACTGCTCACCTCCTGGTATTGGTATTTTAATTAAATCTCACATGAAATATACTCCTATTACTATTCCAGATTTAAACTTTCCAAATGTTTTTATAATGATTTATATAACTGTAGACTCGGTTCCAAAAAAAATTTTACTAGGAAGCATATATTTTCCTTCCTTTGCACCAACTTTAAGAATGTTTCACGCTCTCTCTTTAATCAAAAATTTCTCCCGTGATTTTGATGGCACTGTTTTTGGAGGGTATTTCAATGCGAAAAACATGGCGTGGGGAGACTTATTTGATAATATAAATGGAAAGACTCTAAATAATTGGGTTCAGAATTCAGCTCTTGACTTTCATAGACTCTGTGACGAAAGCCCCTCATACCCAAACGGATCATCCTTTCTTGATCATTTTATTGTAAGCTCAAATCTGATTGACCTCATAAATATAAATTTTTCAGTTTCAAGTCTGCCTTCCTTCTCAGACCATTTTCCTTTATACCTCAAAATTAAAGTTCCTAATCTTGACTTTATAATAAATACTCCTAGAACTCTCACCTCTTATAAAAACACTAACTGGGACAGGTTTCGTGAAGATTTAAATTTAACTATAGAAAACATTACTCCCCCTTTTATCAGAAATCTGTCAAACTCTGAAATTGATCAGTCAATAGACATCCTTACAACCTCAATTCTCTCTGTAACCAAAGATCACACAGAACAAATAGTACTTAAAGATAACCATTTTCTTCTTCTTCCAAATAATATTAAAAACCTCTACAAACTAAAGCATCAATGGCAAAAAAACTTGAAAAAAATTTACCATCGAAACTTCAATCGTAAAAGTAATGAATACAATCTTATCTCAACTCAAATAAAATTATTAAACATCATGATCAAAAATCAGGTTAATGCACATCAAGCTACATTACTCAATCAAAAACTTTCAAAAATCCAACCTGGCCCATTTGCATATAAAGAACTCTTCAAATTTTTAAAAAAAGACAATAATAAATTCTGTAGCAAAATCCTCTTAGATAATATCATCATCAGAGACAGTTATCAAATTGCAGATGCTTTTAAAAATCGGTACACAGACATCTACAGAGAGAATGTCCCCGACACAGCTAATTTTGAACTTATAGATTCCTCTATTGATAGAGTTCTTTCAAATTGTCACAATCCTATTTTTATTTTTAACAGCAACTTTACATCGATTCAAAATTACCCGAATACTCTAAACCTTGAAAATATAGTTAAATTATCAAATTCAAAAAAATCAGCTGGTCCGGACTTAATTTCAAATTACATAATCAAAAAACTTCCTAGTTCAGTATTCACGGTTCTTTCAATTATCTTTAACAATTGTATTAATAATGGTTATTTCCCTCTAAAATGGAAATCTGCTTATATTATTCCTATAAAGAAAAAACCACGATCCTTCGAATTAAATAACTTTAGACCAATATCCTTGTTATCTAATTTTGGAAAACTACTTGAAAAAGTTATTAAGCTAAAAATAGACGAAAACATAAATTTTGATTATATTCCTAACCAACAATTTGGTTTTAAGAAAGGTCATTCGACTGTTAATGCTCTTCTCAAACTTCATGACGATATCGTATGTAACTTAAGAGAACAATCCTGCACCGTCATAGTATCTCTTGACATTGAAAAAGCCTTCGATAGAGCTTTTCATAAAGGTATTTTATACAAATTAATAAACATTGGTTTCGATCCTTTTATTATAAAAATTTTATTTAGTTTTCTTTCCGATAGGACTTTTAAAATTCATCTTAATGAAGTTAATTCAGAAATAGGTCTAATTAAAAGTGGAGTCCCTCAAGGGGCCATACTTGCTCCATTCCTGTATAATATCCTTATACATGACTTTCCACATGAGATAAATGACAGCAAAAGCATCCTTTATGCCGATGACTCCTTAATATACGCCCATAACAAATCCCCAATTGATGCACTGCATTCAGTCAATCATCACTTAAATATTATTAACATTTACTATCTTAGTTGGGGAATTAACATTAACACCTCTAAATCTCAAGCCATTTGCATCAGAAACGCCTCTGGTAAATGTAGCAAAAAAGTTGTCCCTCAAAGCAAATCTCTTACTCTTACTCTTAGCGGGGCAAATATTCCTTTTAATAATAGTATAAAATATTTGGGCATCACTTTTAATAAACTCTTTAAATTCAATGAGCATGCCAGACTTGTCATTAAAAAAGCTAACAAAATAAAAGCCATATTTTCAAGATTGTTTCACAGTAAATCTTTAAGTGAAAAAACAAAACTTCTTATTTACAAAGTGAGTATTCGCTCTTCCCTCTTATATGCATTCCCAATCTGGTTTACGATCTCGCCAACGGTTGCCAGGGAATTAGAAATAGTAGAAAGAAAGGTCCTTAGACTTTGTATCGACAGAAATTTTGAAACAAGAACGAAGAGATTCTCTAATAATTACATTTATAGAAAAGCCCTCATAACTCCTCTTTGCCAATATGCTTTGCAGCTTCAAAAAAAATTTATAAACAGTTTAGAATATCACGAAAACATTCTCATGAATGATATCTATAGACGGGAATTAGATTTTAATTGGTCCGACTCGAGCTATTTGTCCCCTGTGGGTATCACCCATCTGGATAATTCATCGGTGGCCCTATCTCTGCCCAATTTTTATAACAATACTTCTCCTAATACGCATAGAGGCTAACATTATATTATACTTTAATTATATTGATTTATATTGATAGTACATAATAATTTAATATTTTAATTTACTTTAAAGATTTTTCATATAAGTGTGTCAATCATATAGTTAAATTTCCCCTTAACGATGTTTTAGTAAAAATACGTCTTTTTGTATTTTATTGTTGGTTGGTTATTTATTTTTAAGAAAACAAATGTATATAGTTAGCTTTAAGTTACGGAAACTATTTTCTCCAAAAGCCAATTTTGAGTATTGAGCAAAACTCATAAATTCTAATTCAAACAAACGCTAACAGCAATCCTGTTGTAATCAACTATTATATCGAAGCAAGAAGCTTGTATCCCTTGTTTAGTCATATAAATTTTAGATAAAACATTATAGTCTAAAAACTTTAATATGTATAGCATAAAACATTGTACCGTATTACACTTTTGTCATTATTAAAAAAAAAAGTCTCAATAAATTGAAAATTGAAAATTGAAAGAAAACAGGCAAGCAATAAAAAAAAAATAAAAATAAACTGGCCATTTCAGCCCTTGAAAGGACTTTGACCTAGCTTCTATTGATCAATTGTGTTGTGCGTGTTGTTAAATGTTTGATCACAAATGACCGAGAACTGGACCTACGTGTTTTATGCCGACTCCGAACGGCTTATGTTCGCCAGAAGCTTTACTTGGCAATTTTTTACTCTCTGGGGCTTGCCATTGTCTGCAGAGAGGTGACGACCGAACAGAAAAATGAATTCAATTGAAAAAACTTTTCTGTCTGAGCTGGAATTGAACCCGGGCTACCGCGGCTCTTTAGCTTAGGGGCCACGCACTCTACCTACTAGGCTACGGTCGCCAGGCAAGCAAGCAGGATAGAAATAAAGCCCAGCTGATTTTTATTAATGCGAACCTTACACGGTCAATCATAAAGCAAGACATAAAGCAAGTGTTCGTGTGGATTGATGCTATCCCTTACACACATCAATCATTAAGTCAAATTTTCCTTCTTCATTATTTTTAATGGAACACAGACGTGCAATGTGTTAAGCGGACGATTGTGCCGCGTAAATTTTAATTTAAACTCATTAAGAATCGTAAAAATAAAAGGAAAAGAGCCAATGAACTCTGCCATTAACGCATACAAACAAATATTTACTAATACATATAAATTTTTTAAAGAAGTTAAGAAAATTTGTTCGTTTTTTGATAAAGAACCTTTTGGTAAAAACCTTCGATTAAAAAAAAAATTAATTTATTTTGACATAAAACTAATTTTCTCAGATTTCCCAACAAATCATTAGCTGTTTATTCAACTTTATTAATTCTTTCAAAAAATATTCTTTTCTGTATGAGTATTGTATAACTAAAAGGTAGTTTGGATTGAGCTTGTATGTTTTTATATTGAAATACTGCATAACTGCACTGAGAAAAATGACGGATATTAAAACTATTCACGCCCGTGCATAAATTCAAATTAAATACTTACGTGGATAAATAAAATATTTTATCCACAACCGCTTGTTTATGCGTATTTCAATTTAAGTATTTCATCCAAAACAGATTGTTTATGCGTATTTCAATTTAAGCTGAGTTTGTTTTTCAGATTTATTCCTTCACTTTCCAATAAAGTTTAAAAGAAATTTAAAAAACTTTAAAAAGAATAGCATGCATTATTTATATATAAAACGTATTTAATAAAATTTTAAATACTTACGTATTTGTTTTATGCAATTGCGTTATTGGTTCAAAAACAACTACGTTTTTTGATAAATTAAATACGTTTTTGTATAAATCTAATAATTTTTCCTTCAGTGTGTTTGAAAATATAATTGGCTATTAAAATATGAAAATATTATTATTGGAACTAGCCAGTTCAAAACCAGTCCTGAAAAGCAAAAACAGCAATTGCGAAATTGTAAAATTAATTAATTTAAGTTGAATAAACAGCTAATGATTTGTTGGGAAATCTGCGAATAGTTCATGAATTAACATAATACGAAATAAATTGAAATCGCATAGCTAAGTATAATTAAAAATCAGAAAAACCATCAGATTTAAATAATAGAAACTTAAGCTACATCGATCGTTACTAGTATTGAGAAAATATATAAAATTGTTTGTCAACACGATTACAGCCGCAATTTTAAGGCTATCGTATTAAAATTTTGTATATGTGCTTATATTAAAACAACAAAGATCAATTTCAAGAACTAGCAAAATAGAACGAGAACCACGCCTTCTTTATCAAACAATAAAATTTCTGAAAATGCCACAAAAATTTTTCCAGTTACTTAGTATTGTGCACATGATCTTTGAAGTTAAATATTCACCATATATTTCAAATTTGTTAAAATCGGATAAAAATAACGCCTACCTCCGATACAACGGTACTTTATCAAATCTTTAAAATATCTAAAAATGACAAAAAAATTACTGTCATGATTAAAAATTTGCCCATTAACTTTGGCCACCAAAAATTCAAAATATAATTGAAATTTTGAAATGAAAAAAATAACGCATCAAGCTCACATACAAAGTGACTTTAAAAAAATGGTAAACTGATGTAATGACTTGAAATTTTGCATATGAACTGTGGTCTTAAATATTCACCGTATATACCAAATTTGTAAAAATATTAAACTACACAAAATTAAATTAAAAACACAAAAATTTAATTAAAATTAACTCCGCAAAAATTAATGTAATAAATACAAATTATGAACATATGCTAAGAATATTAATATTCTATTTGAGTTGGCAAAATTGATATAAACTCGACCAGTCTTCCATACAAAGTAACGTCATCAAAGTAGCATAACTTTTATAAATTCCAGAAAAATGGGTGTATTAAAAGCATATTTATCACATAATCTTCCATATATCTTAAGCATGTTCTGCATTTGAGTTTTCGCAAAATTGGATGAACACCACAACCGTAATCTATACGAAGTGACGTCATCAAACTTTAAAAATATGCATAGCTAAGAATATACTGTGGGGTATCTAAACTTTAACCCAGACGAAGATAATTTCTTGCTAGTTTTTATTTAAATTGTAAAAGTGAATGTGTTTTTATAAACCTTATAAAAAAATTAAAAATTTTTTTATTTATTTTTAATTAATCACAAAGTTTTTTATAATCACAAAAAGGAACACAAGTGGTCTTATAATATTCATAAAATGAAATCAATAATCAAATAAACATAAAATTTAGAGGTCTTTTTATTATTAAAAAACAAACATTTCTAAAAACGTGGGAATTTCATTTGTTATCTTAATATAGAAAAGCCACTAATATTTTTTTAAAAGTTCTTCGCAAATGGCATTGGGTCATCATCCATCCACGCAAATCTGATACAATCCAGTCGAAAAAAATAAGTTTTAAATGTTAGTCAGGGCCTTTTTTATGTTAAGGCAACAAAAGAAATTAATGGGAAAATTTTCAGTCAAGTAATTTTTTACTTTCAGTAAAATTTTAGAAATTTGTTCATTTGATACATATTGTGAGAATATGTTATTTATATTGTATACTTGAAATGTACTACTTATGTTAGTGGGAAAAATATTACCTCTGCCTTATAAAGAGTTAAGCAATTTTCTATAAATTGGAGAAAATCGACTCTTTAAAATAATTTTGTATGTATTTTACATAGTACCAAAATTCAGAACTAGATACATTTTTTAATTTTTTTAAATCGTTTGCTTACTTAGAGTTCTAAATTCTGTGTTTATTATAGAGTGAAATAAAATGTACCGAAAACGCTTTGGTAGTAGGAAAGTAGGAAAAATATAAAATCGTACCAAAAAAGTACAACTGTACCAAAAATATCAACCCTGGTTCGATAATAATATAACTAACCAAGTAGCTGCACAGCTTTAGCTGCGGATGACAAAAGTCAAACACAAGAAAATCAAAACGAGAGCGTGCTATGGTTGCTATGGCAGCTGATGCAAAATTGAGATATCAAAAATGTTTTTTGTCACACAAAGAAAATAAATAAATAAATTTTAAGCAACACAATATTGAAAAAGCAAAAATTTTACTTAACGCTCGTTTTGTATTATGAGCACAATTGTGAAAAAATTTTAAAAAAATAACGTTCATTTTATGTTTTCTTTTGTTTGACGTTCGTCATCCGCAGCTCATGAGAAAATAGGTTATGTGCGCGGCTACCTGGTAAATAGTTGTATCATGGACACGATTACACAAACTAAATTCTCTTATTCAGTTGGCTCTGAGACTTCAAACGAAGAGCTTAACGCCGCTTGATCAGCTTATCTACTGTACAAAAATAAATCGGCATATGAACTTGATTATTAGTATTTGCAGAAAATTTTTATGCGCTGCCAGATTGCTTCGTTTGTCAACGCACTGTTGCACATTGGAAAAGTTTTTTTTTCAAAGTCACAATAGAACTATGCATCCTCATAATGCGTTAGTTTTTTATTTAAAGAAAGAATACTTCGAAAAATTTATTCAGTACTCATTGGAATGTAAGAATTTACAAATTGGTATACATAAAAAAATTTTCATTATAATTATAACACAATTCTTTCTTAATACCTGCACATCAATTTTTGTCAGTGCAGAGAGCGAGAGGGCTAATAACATAAGCACCAAGCCGTATAAAAATTTTAGCCAAAACGCTTTTAAAAATAAGACAATCCATTTGTTCTTTTGATGGTATATCATTAGCTTGACACTTATCCTTATAATCGTTCCAAGCGAAAATTATTGACATATCAAAAAGTGCATAATGACCTATAGTTTCCACATTTTGGATTTCAAATACATACGGTAATATTGCAGCATTTGGTCAAGAAGATCAACCCCACCTATAAAGTTATTATAAATAGAAACTAATACTGAAATATTTACATTTACATAATTCTTATCTTCCTTAGAATATCGTTTCACTGAGTCCACGTTTTCAATGTCAACATAACTTGAAGTTTGTTGGACTGCTTTGTTGTCATACCATTTTGTAAGTATTATTTTTTCATTTCGACATACACATTAGTTCTGCAGAGGTTCCCCAACCTTTTGCTTTAATCTCATTATCTGTAGGCAGGGGAGGATGGTTGAATCGATTGACACGAATTGTTCCAGCACTTAAGCTGTGACCATGATACAATAAGTATAAGGTAGTAGTGATAGTTCTTGTTGCGACCATTGAAGGTCAAACAAAAGAAAACAAAATAGAGAGCGTGCGGCCACACACAATGCCCGCATTCAGCGGGATCAACAATTGGCAAATGTTGTGTTAAAATCCGTTGATTGGTACAACTATGGAAACGCTCACTAAAACTGATCAGATAGTCGACGCCATTTAATAGAGCAAAAAATTTCTATGCCACATGAACTCATCTGCTGAGTGTTGAATTGTCAGATGCTCCTACTGGCGCTGCTAAATTAATAAACACAGAAATAACGCAACAAATTTGAGTGAGAAACCTTTGTAGTTAAATTATTTACTGATTATTAACCACTGCTATTATATTTTTACAGTTTATTTACTTTTCTGGTGTTTAGAGTAACAATACATTCAGAAAAAACGTCGCTCAGTAAGATATCGCTACCATAACAGTTCAAAAAAGTTGACTCCGCTGAATATGGCCACGTTTAGTTTCTTTGGTGTGAACAGCTGTTGCATGCTCGCTATTTTGTGTTATTTTTTTTACATTCGTAGCTGTCAAGGCTACCTTATTATTACTGTATCATGGATGTGACGGTCATACAAAATTTTAGGCAATCAAAATGTTTCGAAAAACAATTTGTAACCAATTCTCACCTTGGGAATTCTTTTTTGCATAAATGTAATAGAATAGTAGCACTCAAGCCAACCTTTTTCCAGCACTGTTTTAATATCATAAGGCCTTTATCTGTTCCCCTTAGAGCAAACTGTTTTGGAGTGGGTTTCCCGTTTGTGTACTATTTTATAGACAATGCTCCTTTCAACGAAAGGTATTTTGAGAAATATTAGTGTGGTGTTTTTATCGCATACTGGTTAAAGCCAGGGGTCACAAATGACACTGAATTGTTAGTTTTAATGTTATTTTTTTACATTATGCTATTGGATTTCCTCAATTTTGTGTACTCAAAATATTCTTCTGGCTGCGACTCTTCAAGCTCTATAGTAGATTCCTGTACCTGATCAGTCGATCGAAATGTTCTTAGAAAAGAATCCAATGAGTTTATATCCAGACTTGCTGATTCTGATGCGACAAACGAACTTGGTACGGACATTTACTCAACGGTAGGTAAAGCGAAATTTTCATATGAATTGGAGCTTTTCAATGTAGACTTAAATATAGCCGTAGTGTCAGAAGGAATTTCTATATTTCTTAAAACCTTTTTCGAATGTTGCAAATGGATGTTCCTCCTCTGAGATTATATCCGTTTTAGGGTTATGTCGTCTATATTTGGCTGCAACGTAAACTCGTTTTGTAAAGTATTGGAGGAGTCGTCACCATCTTCAACGTCCGACATGTTTTCTAACAAATCACACCACTGATTTTCACTTAAATAATTTCGTCCATAAAAATCTATATAAGGTGCTAAAAAACAAAGAAAGTCGCTGAAAATGTAACAGATTTATAAAAAACTCTTTCAATTTATTTCAACCATTGACTCCTTACGTACAATATACAAAACTCAAATTTAAAATCATTTGGGACGCTTACATCAGTTTTTTTTTATTCCAACGAAATGCACTTATTAATCTATATACGGTTTTAATAAAACGTGATCAGTATCACGTCCTGAGTCGACTTCGACATGCTAGTCTGTCCGTCTGTGATTACGATAACAGCCGTAATTTTAGAGATATCGTAACGAATTTCCATAGATAAACTTTATATTCAAACACAGAGATCGGGTTAGAAAATGAACCAAATCGGATAAAACCACGCCTACCTCCTACACAAAGTGACTTTATGAAAACGGTAAAATCTTCTTAAAACCCACAAAATTGAATATAATGGCTTCAAATTTTGCAAATTACTTTGAATTTTTACTATGCACTCGATGCTAGTAAATTAGTTAATGAAACGGAAAATTCCGCATACCTCTCTTACAAAATAACGTCGAAATAATAGTAAAGCCTTCATAAACTCAAAAAAATGTATTGTTTAAACTTAATATTGTACACGTAAGCTTTTAAAAATAAAAAACACTATGATTTCCAAATAAAGAGAATTGGATAAAAACCACGTCTAATAAAAGTGAAAATATCTGAATAATACAACATTCAAGACTTAGAATAAACTAAAATGACTGTGGCGGTATTTTAATTTAGGTTTCGAAATTTAGGCTTATTTTAGAAGATGTTTTCTAAGAAGTATATTACATAGACAAAAAAGTTAATTTGCATGTTGATTTTACATCATCAGTTTAAATAAAAAAAAATGTTTTTTGTAACATTAATTTTGTATATATAAAGATGGCGCTGAAGTTGGTGTGCTTAAAAAAAGGTGAAAATCGGGCCACATCATAGCTCATCTCCAGATCGTCTGAAAAAAAAACAAAATGCATTCGAAAGTAGACCCTTGAATAAACTTTATTTAAAAAAATGGAATGGAAATTTTGAAAATTCAGAAAATTATGAAGCGTGAAAGAGAAAATAAAAAATGGACTTATTTTTAACCATATTTTTGCGTGTAAAAACTACACAAATTTTCCAAAGACGCTAATTTTGGTAAATGTGGTGTAGAATTATTCGAGAAAAACGCTAGTTAGTTAAAGTAACTCTGGTGCACCGGGCTTGAAGCGCTGTAGAATATGTATTATAAGCAAGTTTGATTTGAAACTTTTTACATATTGTGGAATAGTTGTGCAACAATAATCAATTTAAAAAAAAATATCGAAAATTTGTGAGCCTTAAACCTCATTTAGTTATAAATTTAGACATGTAAATTTATTTAAAAACTCCAAAAACAACGCAATGACATTGCTTCACATGATGATTAGACGAGGTGCTCAACTCGTCTAATTTAAATAATTGACATATATTGACAATACGCACTTTGCACAGCTGCTGTTGACGAGTTATTCACTAACAATGCGGTTCTTATGGAATAGAACGTTGTGTCAAACTGTTTCGTTAAGTTCTGATAACTTACGTTTGCTCATTTTGTGAAGCAACATTGAAATGCATTTAACCGAAAACTTCCATCCCACCTACCATTTTTTTATAATTTTGAACATATACGAGTCATTTTGCACTAATTTTCTGATCAGAAAATAATTTTTCGGGAGAAAATGGTACCCTACGCGCGACTCTTCCTGACGAGTCTTTTTTGAATCTATTTTTAATCTCGAAAATTTCGAAAAATGATTAAAATTATCAAAAAATTACTCGAAAATACCAAA
The DNA here is from genome assembly GCA_963920525.1 of Dichetophora obliterata. Classification (NCBI taxonomy): domain Eukaryota; kingdom Metazoa; phylum Arthropoda; class Insecta; order Diptera; family Sciomyzidae; genus Dichetophora; species Dichetophora obliterata. The sequence goes on from OY986437.1 coordinate 87,558,626, forward strand.
AAATTATTAAAAAACTTTTCTTTTTCGAATCATATTCGAATCATTTTTAATCTTTTTTTGATATTTTCGAGATCAAAAAATGACTCGAAAAAGACTGATCAAGAAGAGTCGCTCGTAGGGCACCATTTTTTCTCAAACTTTGAATATCTTTTTATCAGAAAATGAGCTCACTGTCGAATGTTATAATAGTGCCGAAAACAACTGCAATTTGTTCGAAAATTTCATAAAATTCTAGGTCGATTCGGTTCGCTACAATTCTGTTACAAGAAGTTTCCGACCGAAATCGGAATTTTGTCCGAAACCGAAATCGAATATTCGGCCATTTTTTAATATTCGGCCAAAACCGAAACCAAAATCGAAACCGAAACCGAAACTGAAACTATTATTAATATGAAAATTTAAGTTTTGACAAACGATTGTTTTTATTAAATGAAAACAAAAGTTCTACTAGTATAAAACAAGTATTATTTGAATATTGAAGCTTATAATAATTAATTGAAGTTTACTATAAAAATAAATGAGATAAGTTTTTAATTTATTTTTTATTACACAGACTCAAAATAGTATGCACCTACAGTATACATTTTTAGAACTACAAAGCGAAGTATTTCTGGTTTTCTTAAAGGTTTAGTATTATAAAAATAGATATATATATTTCGTTTTTTTTTTCCTGTATTCCACACACACACAATCCGTTCAGAAGTTTAATTATCAATTTTTGGCTTAAGTATCTATAAAACTTTAATGGTAATTGCAATAGAGATGATAATATCGAAAATGATAGTATCGAGTGCATAAAATTAACCAAAATGTTTTTCGTTAACACGATAAATCAAGTTACAGACGAATTCATAATTTTTGTTTTGTACAATACGTTGTAAATATTTTTATTAAACTAAACTTATATACTTGAATTAAATGGCTGATGCAAGCAATTTTGGTATAAGTCATGAATAGCGAAAAGTCTCTTTTTTTAATATTTTTTTGTTACATTATACGGAATTTAACCTCATTAATCCAAATCCAAATTTTAGGCCCTGGGAAATTGGTTTAGAAGTTATAAGGGTATCAAAAGAAAGCTAATGCGTTTCAACGAGGTATCAAACTTAAAAATCCAATCATAACTTTTTAAGATATACCTATTATTATAAAGGGTGATTTTTTTGAGGTTATGATTTTCATGCATTAGTATTTGACAGATCACGTGGGATTTCAGACATGGTGTCAAAGAGAAAGATGCTCAGTATGCTTTGACATTTCATCATGAATAGACTTACTAACGAGCAACGCTTGCAAATCATTGAATTTTATTACCAAAATCAGTGTTCGGTTCGAAATGTGTTTCGCGCTTTACGTCCGATTTATGGTCTACATAATCGACCAAGTGAGCAAACAATTAATGCGATTGTGACCAAGTTTCGCACTCAGTTTACTTTATTGGACATTAAACCAACCACACGAATGCGTACAGTGCGTACAGAAGAGAATATTGCGTCTGTTTCTGAGAGTGTTGCTGAAGACCGTGAAATGTCGATTCGTCGCCGTTCGCAGCAATTGGGTTTGTGTTATTCGACCACATGGAAGGTTTTACGCAAAGATCTTGGTGTAAAACCGTATAAAATACAGCTCGTGCAAGAACTGAAGCCGAACGATCTGCCACAACGTCGAATTTTCAGTGAATGGGCCCTAGAAAAGTTGGCAGAAAATCCGCTTTTTTATCGAAAAATTTTGTTCAGCGATGAGGCTCATTTCTGGTTGAATGGCTACGTAAATAAGCAAAATTGCCGCATTTGGAGTGAAGAGCAACCAGAAGCCGTTCAAGAACTGGCCATGCATCCCGAAAAATGCACTGTTTGGTGTGGTTTGTACGCTGGTGGAATCATTGGACCGTATTTTTTCAAAGATGCTGTTGGACGCAACGTTACGGTGAATGGCGATCGCTATCGTTCGATGCTAACAAACTTTTTGTTGCCAAAAATGGAAGAACTGAACTTGGTTGACATGTGGTTTCAACAAGATGGCGCTACATGCCACACAGCTCGCGATTCTATGGCCATTTTGAGGGAAAACTTCGGAGAACAATTAATCTCAAGAAATGGACCGGTAAGTTGGCCACCAAGATCATGCGATTTGACGCCTTTAGACTATTTTTTGTGGGGCTACGTCAAGTCTAAAGTCTACAGAAATAAGCCAGCAACTATTCCAGCTTTGGAAGACAACATTTCCGAAGAAATTCGGGCTATTCCGGCCGAAATGCTCGAAAAAGTTGCCCAAAATTGGACTTTCCGAATGGACCACCTAAGACGCAGCCGCGGTCAACATTTAAATGAAATTATCTTCAAAAAGTAAATGTCATGGACCAATCTAACGTTTCAAATAAAGAACCGATGAGATTTTGCAAATTTTATGCGTTTTTTTTAAAAAAAAAATTATCAAGCTCTTAAAAGATCACCCTTTATTTACAATTTGTCTGGAAAACTAGTAATTTCACTTTTACGAAAGCACTACACTAAAAATGTTTATATCTTGAAAAGTTTTGCATGGATTTTCATATTTTAATAAGTACCTTGTTGAATAGGTACTTAAATTACCTTTCTTATGATACCTATAGAGTGCAGTTATGTTGAAAAATTTAGAAAAATGGCAAGATTTGTAGGCTATTTTTTCCAACTTTGGAGGCCTATAACTTCTAAACCAATTGCGAGTGGCCTGCAATTTTTCAGATTTGGAGTAAGGAGGCCAAAATCCATATGATCTACACAAAAAAAAAAAAATTCAAAATTATAGTTGCGCTATTCTTGAAAAGTTCTGAAATTTTTACCAAAAGTTTCAGCTAGTTTCGGTCATTCGGCCATATTGAGGCCGAATAGCCGAAACCAGCCCAAACTGCCAAAAAGGGCCGAAACTGGCCGTAACCGAAACCGAAACCGAATATTCGGTCTTATACTAGTTACAAGGCTGTAAAAACAGTTTAGACAAACATTTGAATTAAATATAAATGTTAAGTTGACAACTAAATTTTAAGTTTTTTGCCACGAAAAACAGTAAGTTTTTGAACAACTGTGAGAAGCAAAATATTCTCCCGCACACGACATGTATTTTGTTTTTGTAGATCACTCGAAAAAAACTCGCTTATGTGATTGTCTACAAAAAAATCAACCAAATGCTGGGTGGAATTTTTACTCGTTACGTTACGAAACGTATATTTTGGTTGGGCCTTTAGACAAATCTTGTCCAAAATGAAATTGATTAACATTTTTGTGAGATAAATTTTCCCTGAATATTTAAATACTTTCGATTGCCTTTAAAAAAAGATTGCCAACTTATTTCTAACAGTGCCAAATACCCAGAGAAAAGTCTGCTAGCGGGTTAAAACATTAACAAAATACTTTCAATAAATTTTTATTATAGGTCTGTCAACTCAACTACAATGTCAAAGACATGTAGTTCGAAGTTTTTGACACTTTATGTTAGTAAAATGCTACAATTACTGCAAATTTTAAAGCCATTTTATTTATGACTTATACTATGTTCACACACAGGCTGAAAAGCCGCTTTTTAGCTTAAAAATCTCTTTAAAAAAAAAAGGTTTTCACTCTAAAAAATTCGCTTTTCATTTGACAGTCAACTTGTTAATTCAAAATGGCCGCATTCAGCAGAGTCAACTTTATGATAGCGATACCTTGGTGATAGCGATACCTTGGTTTATCTAAATGAGTTGTTACTCCAAGCATCAGAAAAGTCTTACATTATTTAATTTAATTATTGTAATAACTTAATTGTGTAAATAATTTAATTGCAAAGGTTTTCAAAGATTTTTTGTGTTTATAAATTTAACAGCGTCAGTAGACGCATTTGATTGTCGAACACTCAACAGTTTTGTTCATTTAGCATAGAATTTTAGCTCAATTAAATGATGTCCGCTATCAGATCAAATTTGAGAGCCACCATAATTTTACCATTCAGCGAATTTTAACACAATTTTTTCCAACTGTTGACTCCGCGGAATGCGACCAATATCAACAGACACATGAAATCTCAAATACCAGTGACATCTTGAATTTTAGTAATAGATTTTCAATTTACCCAACGAATTTTCGGTTCAACAACCAGAACCAGGGTTATTTTTTAGCTTTTCAGAGTTTTTCGCTGAAAAGCAAACAATTAGCAGTTTTTCATTTGACATTCTATATCGAAAAACTTAATATTACTAACTTCTAGAATATTTAGTTTGCAGTTGGTAATTTTGTTACGTGTAGGACTGTATTATTATTCTTAAGGTTGTCTACAATATAAAATTTCCCTGAATAGTCACGAAGACTTCAAGAATGAGATGTAATTTTTTTTTAGTAACAACAAGCTTTCAATGCACACAACATCATCAATAACATTAGCTCTTAGTAGAAAAGTATTAGTTGAATCAAACTAATCAAAGTTGTTCTAAAATCAATTCATTAAAATTCTTTTCATTTTATTAAAAACGTTTGTGTCTGCTGGTTGTTAGCAGTAAAGCTAGAATGTCAGAAGCTCTTTTAAAACTATTCATTCTGCTGATAATCTCCGTAACTGTATGTAAGTTTTATTGATATTCTATCAAGAAGTTACTTGTACCATTGCACTTAAGTTGTTTTTCAAATAGCTGGCCAAGATCATTTGCCCCAAAGAGATGAATGTGGCACACTCAATACGGAGTATTACTACAACCAGAAAAACTTGTCGCAGATTGGTGAATTTCCTTGGATCGGCAGAGTTCAATATGAAGACATGAGAAATGGTATCAATGCTACTCTGCTTTGATCAGTGAACGTTTTATGTTGCTGAATGCTAAATGCTTGCATCTAAGCGTACAACCTGTGCGCGTTTTATTCGGTGATTGGAATAAGGAAAACAGCATAAGAAAATCGGACTGCGATGATAATGGTCAGTGTGCACCGTTACCGAAATTGCATAGAATTGAAAAATCGATTATACATCCTAATTACAATTCCAAAAATAATAACAACGATATCGCTCTGATTAAATTAAGTGAGCCCGTTTCGTACTCAGACTTTATACGACCAATTTGTTTGCCCGGGAAGGAAAAAGTACAGTTGGATTATAACAATGAGCTCCTTGAAGTGACTGGTTGGTTTCTAAATAATAGTCTAGGCCAAATTTTGGCAAAATCGTTTGCTCGTGTCGTTAACTTAGATACCTGTGCATCAAGACTAAAGAATATTTATGAAATTGACAAGGAAAATAGTATCTGCGCTTTTACCTGTTGGGAAGACTATGTTTATACCTCTGGTGCTATTTTGATGGACACAACAGTTGTGGATGAAGAACCAGTTAACTATTATTTGATTGGACTGAATTTGTATGGTGAAGCAAAATGTAACTTGCGCAATCCACATGTTTATAGTCGTGTAGATAGATATTTGGATTGGATATATGACAACACCAAGTATGAAGAATCGTTAAGAACGCCAAGGAAATCGTAATTTCTTTGTAATATATTGTATAAAAGATGGCGACTAGCTTTTAATTATTGTGTTTAATGTTTATTTTATTGTGCATATGATGTCACAAGCTTAAAAATTGAATGAACAATGCACACGTGTAATTATCATTAATTAATCTAGACTTTTGAACAGTTTCAAAAGACCAAATCCTTAAAAACATAAATAATAATAATAAAATTATTGTATGTGAATAAAAAATGTGAATAAAAACAGAGAACAAATTTAATTGATTCAAAGGCTTACACATTAAATAACAAAATATAAAGACTTATACTACAACACTTTCAGAATTAAGAAAAGATTAATTAATATTCAGAAAATAACAATTGAAATCCAGAATTCAGTTAAAATCAATTACTATTCCGAAGGTTTATGATAAAAGGCAATGGTAATAGTATTGTTAATGGTAATGGTTGTTGTGATGGTAATGGAAATGGTAATGCTAATGGTTATGGTAACGGTTATGGTAATGGTAATGGAAAATGGTAATTTTAATGGTAATGGTAATGGTAATGGTAATTGTAATGTTAATGGTAATGGTTGTTGTAATGGTAATGGTTTTTGTAATGGTAATGGAAATGGTAATGGTAATGGTAACGGTAATGGTAATGGTAATGGTAATGGTAATGGTAATGGTAATGGTAATGGTAATGGTAATGGTAATGGTAATGGTAATGGTAATGGTAATGGTAATGGTAATGGTAATGGTAATGGTAATGGTAATGGTAATGGTAATGGTAATGGTAATGGTAATGGTAATGGTAATGGTAATGGTAATGGTAATGGTAATGGTAATGGTAATGGTAATGGTAATGGTAATGGTAATGGTAATGGTAATGGTAATGGTAATGGTAATGGTAATGGCAATGGTAATGGTAATGGTAATGGTAATGGTAATGGTAATGGTAATGGTAATGGTTATGGTTATCGTAACGGTAATGGTAATGGTAATGGTTATGGCAATGGTGGCTGGCCTCGGTTGCATTTTTGCAGAGGCATCCCTTGGGGCAGGTGAAGCACACCTACGCCTTTGGCGCTCAATGTTAAGGGGCGCCAAAATCAAACATTTTTTAGTTTTTTTTTATCTTTTTTAACTTTCACAAAGTATTCTTTCATATTTTAACAAAATTTGTAGCAGTACTTATTTTACTTTCTCTTAAAAATTGCAACGCTAATTGAAATTGTTTGACAGGTACAATAGCAATAAAACCATCTCTAACTAATCAAACTTTGACTGTGGAAACAATTTTATTTTTTCTTTCAACGTTTGTCTTGTAATTTTTTATTATTGGAAAAAGCGCCCTTAGCAGAACACTTATCGTATGCTTAAATTGTTGACGCTATAGGCTTAAAATAGTCGATTTGATATAAAACTAAGACCTATAAAGTTTTGTGCCAATTGATAAAATTTCAGAACTCGCTCAAGAGCCCCAATAAATGGAGAATCCTTTTACAAGATTTTTTCCTAACATTTGATCAAAGAAGTAATAAAAACATCTCTTGAAGTAAGTTTTTTTTAAAAACTGGTATGCAAGAAATCGAATGAAAAGTAAAAGAGTTGTCATATTTTAGTTTTCAAAAAAATGTTAATTTTTTTCATTACAAAAAAAAAATAGAAATGCAGATTTAAAAAAATTGCAATGAAGCGTGTTTGAACTGTTTTCTGAAACAACACTTATAACAAATACAAAAAATAGCACAGGCGCTATAGCATAGTCTTTCGCTATTTTGGAAAAAAAATTACAAAAACCAAAACTAGGATCAAAGAACCATAGCTGTTGAAACTTAACTTTTTTTTTCACCTTGAAAAATGCATCATTTGGTGCAGTTTTTTTGGCCGACGGCATCATTGGACAGTACTTTTGAAATTCCAACTTTTCCATTGAATGCAATGAAAATTCCAACGTTGCATTCAATGAAGCAAGGTACCGTGCGATGATAGCCGATTTGATTTTGCCCCAAATGGAAGAATTGGACTTAGTTGACATGTTGTTTTAACAAGACGGTGCCGCATTCTACGCGACGCGCGATACCATGGACCTATTGAGAAGCGAGTTTGGTGACCAATAAATCTTACCGTTCATTTCTGCAATCTTTTGGTGCAGTCCATTGACCGCCAAGATCATGCGGTTTGACCCCCACAGACTATTTTTAGTGGGGCTACGTGAAGTTTCTCGTGTACAGGGACAAGCCAGCCACAGTTGCAGCCCTGGAAGACAACATTACAGCTGCCATTAGTGAGATACCGATGTGACAAGGCGAAAATAGGCCCTCGATATACCGTAGAGAAGGTCTGCTTATCGTATTTTAGAAAACTTTGCAATTTTTAAATTTATTCAAAAACAACAGAGTTATGCAAATCAATTCACACGCACCTAACAAAAATCGGTTTTTTGGATATATATCCAAATTTGAGGGTGGACTCAAAAAACCAAGTGTGCAGTTATCTTATACTCATACCTACAACCTCCACTATGCCTAATGCCAAGTTTTTTTACACTGTTACACCATGTTATTAATTTTTTAATGCAATATGTATGTATTTATACAGAATTTAATAAAAAAAAAAAATCGAAATTATGCACGAATTGTGATATTGGCACCTTCAGGAAGCAGCAGCAACGCACTCACTTAGGCTTCTGATTAAAACTCACTTGTGAACTTGGGAAGACGTCTTTGTTACAATGAACTTTTTATTATTATTATTGTGAACGACAAAAACTAAATAAATACTATCGAATAACAACCATATTGACCTAATAATGCTCCTTCTGACATTTTCTCTTTCCAAAACTAAAATTACCACTTGAAGGACTTTCGACCACGTCAGTCGAAAGAAGATATAAAAGAGAATTCGCGGCAAGAAACTCCAGGTATAAATTTTGTCCAAAATGAATTGGAAACCACGCCTACCTCCCATACAAAGTGACTCTATGTAAACAGTAAAATCTGTTTGAATTTCACGAAAACTAATGCAATGCCTAGAAAGTTTACCAATATGTTTAAATCTTTACTATGCATTTGACGTTTGAATTACGTTTTTTTCGTTTTAAAAACTTTTTTTTTTCTGAACTGAGTATTTTACTGCAAGACAATTTTACGGTATGAAGGACGATAGATAGCAATTTTGGGATTTTGGACTAATATATTCAGTTTACTATCAGCTATCATATATCTTAAATCCAGAATGGAACTTTCTGTTTTGGGGCAAGTTTTGGGGTGCAGAATTCTTACTTTCATAAAAAATCACGATTTTTTGCTTTTCATCTAAAAATTTTGGAACCAAGAACGATGCAACGGAACATGAGCATGGTGTCATTCGATTAAACACATAAAAATACATTTTTGAACAAAAATAAGGAGTGGAACCTTTACACCTTTTATATTTTTTTTCGTTTTAAAAATAATTTTTTTAACTGATTATTTTACTTCAAGACCATTTTACGGTATGAATTTTAGGATTAAGGACTAATATTATCAGTTTGCTCTATGCTATCACATCATCATGAAAAACTCAGGATGGAAACTTTTAGTTTGGGGTAAGTTTTGGGGTGTGGAATTCTTACTTTTATAAAAAAATCACGATTTTTTGCACTTCAGCTCAAATTTAGGTACCAAGGACGATAGAGCGGGACTCGAGCATAGTGCCGTTCGATTGAACACATAAACATACATTCTTGAACAAAAATGTAGAGTGGAACCTTTTCACCTTTTATATTTTTTTCGTTTAAAACTAATTTTTTTTTTTAACAGATTATTTTACATCAATACCGTTTTATGGAATGAAGGACCATAGATAACAATTTTGGGATTAAGGACTAATATATTTAGTTTGCTATCTGCTATCACATATCAAAAATTCAGAATAGTTATTTTTGTTTTGGGGCAAGTTTTTGGCGTGCGAAATTCCTACTTTCATAAAAAAAAATCACGATTTTTTGCAGTTCAGCCCAAATTAAGGTATCATGTACGATAGAGCGGGACTTGAGCATAGTGCCGTTCTATTAAGCACATAAGAGTAAATTTTTGAACAAAAATGTAGAGCGGAACCTTTTTGCCTTCTATAGGTTTTTTTGTTTTTCTAAACTGAATTTTTACTTCAAGACCATTTTACGGTAAGAAGGACGATTGATAGCAATTTTGGAATTAAGTACTAAAATCATTAAATTGTCATCAACTATCATATATCTCAAATCCAAGATGGAACTATTTGGTTTGGAGCTATTTTTGGGGTGTGAAATTCTTACTTTCATACAATAATCACGATTTTTTGCACTTCAGTCCAAATTCAGGTACTAAGGTCAATAGAGCGGGACTTGAGCATAGTGCCACATTTAAATAAATTTTCGAACAAAGTTGTAGAATGAAACCTTTTCTCCTTTTTTACTTTTTTTCGTTTCAAAAAAAAATTTAAATTCTGACTTTCATACAAAAATCTTTATTTTTTGCACTTTAGCCTAAATTTTACTATATATGTTGTATTTTTGCACAATTTTACGTATTTTCTTAATTATTTTTATTTAAAAAAAATTATTTAGCTAATTTTTGCTACTTTAAATACGTTGCGGCGAATTAAAATGTTTGGGTCTAATTTTACAGCGAATTCAAAAGTTGGGCTGAGTTAAAAAATTTGGAATGAATATTTTGGACTAACTTCACACAGGTCCAAACTACTAGGTGGATTTTGCTAAAATTTTCACAGAGCAGATCAGATCAGATTGATCAGATTATAAAAAGGAGCGAGGCACCTCTAATACAAATACAGAAACTAATTCCCGATAACTTCTAACTAATCTTACTTACTAACCGTCTGATTTAGACCAAACTTTTACAAGCCTTAACACAAGGATTTATTAAATTGCAACGCTAAATGGAGTAAAATAGTTCAAAATCTTTTTCATACATTTTCACTGTGAACAGAATAACGTCAAAGACATAAACTTACAATTTTTTTTACTCTTTATGTTAATAAAACATAAAATGCAATTTACGTCTTATTTTGAGGAAACTTGTTACGTTAACTGATACACGTTTTATTTTATACTTTTTTCCCCTCTATTGGAAGATAGAAGTTGATAACGGTTTGTTACTTTCTATATGTAGGCCTGTTTCTATAAAAAACCAAATCACTTCACTTCTCTCTGTCGTACAATAGCGATGTATTGACATTTTGCAAAACAAACATTAATTTTTGTGAACTGAAAAATTTGTTGAATTAATTACAACCAGAGAACTTTGAAAGTTATCAAATAATCATATTTATATAATGTACTCGTAGACTTGTGTTCACTTAGTGTTTCCACCCAGCAATATGATCATTATGAATATTAAAGTGGTTTTTTTTTCAAATTATCCATCAAAGCAAATTGTAGTTCCATTAATAAAAAAACAATTCAGCTTATTTCAGTCAAACCGGTCTTGGAGTTATCCAAGCAATACTCAATAAATTAAAAAAATGTTCTTTCTCTTTCCATATCTCTCTCTTAGTGCAAGATTAGTGCATAGAATATATCTACTTCTACTCATTTTATAATAAACTTTTGACCCTAATGGTTACCTCCAGCAGAGCTAAAATGGCAGTAGCACTATTTAATATACTGTTAATGATGAGTCAGGCGATATTCCCTATATTTGTGTGTAAGTTATAATAAAATCTATTCAGTATCAGTTTGTTGATTGGTGTTTAATTCTTTCAGCTGGTCAATATAAGCTACCGCAAGAAAGTTTATGTGGCATTTTAAATACGAAATATTACAACAACCAGAAAAGTCTGGCAGAGATTGACGAATTTCCTTGGATGGGCAGAATTCAATATCAAAATACTACAGATAACACATTTATTTTTAAATGCCATGCAGTATTAATCACCAGACATTTTGTGATTGCAGCAGCAGTGTGTTTTGAATTTGAAGAAGAACCTTACAGAGTTTATTTGGGTGATTGGGATGTTGGGAAAGACATCTCTAAATCGGATTGCGATGACAATGGACGTTGTGCACCGGTTCCACAAGCTTTTGAAATTGAAGAAATTATCATACATCGTAACTTCAGCAAGAAACTCGAATATAATAATATCGCATTGATGAAATTAAGTAAACCTGTAACGTACTCGGAGTTCATTCGTCCCATTTGTTTACCAAGGAGAGATGTGGTACAAAAGAATTTTAACAATCAGCTCCTAGAAGTGACTGGTTGGTATTTTTACTACAGTGCACCCAAAATGCTAGCTAAAACTTTCGTGCGTGTCATTAGCTTGAAGATTTGTGAAGCAAAGGTCAAGAATATAACAGTAGACAAGAAAAAGCATATATGCGCTTATACCTGTCCTGGTAAAAATGTGTTTAGTGTCAATTCCGCTTTAATGGATATAATATCGGTGGATGACGAGCCGGGATACTACTATTTGGTTGGGCTGAATGTACATGGCTTAAAAGACTGTTCGGAGGCTCCAGATGTCTACGTTCGAGTAGATAGATATTTGGATTGGATATATGCAAATATCATAATATAAAAAATAAAACAAAGTACAATATCATTGTAAAATACATGCATAATGAATAAATATAGTGTTAAGACTTGAAAGGAAGGTTCTTCTTAAAATGCTTAAATGTAAATGTTTAGTTTTATGTACTTAAATCCAGCTGTACTTCTTATTAAAGTACGCTGGAATCTGTTTTATAGCTAGTTTTAGTTTGTATTATACAATATTACGGGAGGGTCAAACCCCTTTAATCCCCTCGTCATATTAACCCGCCGTTAGTATGGTGGAAAAAAGTCACGCCATTAGTGTGGTGGGGTATGACATACCCCAAAAGTAAAAGTCGTATAAATACTACAAATGAATTTATCGAAAAAGTTCAGATCGCCTCTGATTTTTTTTTTTTTTTTTTGAATGAATTACTATTAAAAAATAATATTTTTATTGCGTTGCAATTTAAACAAAAAATAGTTTTATTGAAACCTACAAATACTACTTACAAGATATTGAAGGAAATAAGGTCTCTGGGGTATTTCATAACCAAAGCTCGGATTTTGATGACCTAAACAACTGCAAAAAAATACCTAAAAAAATGATCTAAAAAAATTACAAGAATTACCTAAAAACTGCAGACAAAGACCTAAAAACTGACAAAAATAACCTCAAAAACGCAAACAATTACATAACAAATAAAAAATAAAGCTTTAAAAATAAAGCATTACTAAACTAAAAAAAAACAAAAAAATTTATATAGCTTTTAAACATAGCGTTACAGTATATTACAAGGTACATTTTTAAGTTAATAAAATTGAAAGAAAGAATTATATGGCAAAATGTGTTTGTAATCAGAACAACTTCTTTCTACTTCTGCACTGACGAAAGAAACATATTTCAAAGACAATACGTCATCATCAGAGTTAATAAAAACTAGCATAGTTATCCTGAGTTTTTATCTAACATTTTACCACGCGCAGATCTGTTTTTTCTTGGAGGTCTATAAACAAAGCTACTCCTTTTTCGATAGGTAATGTTTTTGATTGAAGGGACTCTATTGTTAAAAGAATATGTTTAAAAATTTGCATTTTTAAATTTTTTAGTACAAAACAAAACTATTTTTTTTTAAATTACACCAAAATTACCTATAAACCCGAAAAATGCTGTAAAATTTCAAAATGTCTAAAAATGATAATAAAATAACTTAAAAATCGCTTAAAATTACCAAACAATGTCCTGAATCTAGCAAAAATGACCTGAAAACTAAAACCGATAAAAAAATTCGAAAAAATGACCTCAAAAGTTTTTATATTTGGAACTAAGAAAACATAAATGGACGTTCAATAACCAGGAAATGTCTTATAAATAACAGAAAAAAGATGACATGCCATCGAAATCCTAGCCCTGGTCATAACCCTCTTCACTAACCGAGGGTTAAAGAGCAAGACACATAGTTTTTAATTCTAAGATGCTTAGACACTAGCTCATTTATAATGACATTGAAGCTGCATGCAGTGTTGCCAGATTTTTAAGGAGAACATTCCCATTTCGTTCATGCATTTCAAGAAGTTTTTTTCGTTCCTCCTTTGACATTTTCCCGTTTTTCCCTCTTTTCATAAGCTTTTATTTAACTTGCTTCGTTCGTATGTATTTATTAGGGAGTCCAATCCCGGAAGCTTTTCTCGATCCCTGGATTATCGGGATTGAATATCTCAATCCCGGGATCCCGGGATAAGTACGGGATTGAAAATTTTAAGAAGTACATAATTCAAAACTTGAAACTATTTATTACTTGAAACTAAAAAATGTAAATTAATTCATTTACAAAGTAACAAGAACAAAACAAAACATATTAAGGGTATTCACATTACCACACTTTACAAAGCGGTTTTTATATTTTTTGTTGTTTTACGTGAAATCTCTAAGAACCAAAAGTGTAGTCATTTTAAGAAGCCTAATGATATGTTTAACGTACGTGGTTTTTAAAGTTCCATAAACAGCTGATCGGTTGCCAGTTATTTTCTGATTGCAAAAATAGAAGAAGCTCAAAATGCAAGTTTAACTCTTTCCATATATTTCCAAAATATATCATATTGAATAGTTAATTTATTTGCATAGTAACAAGAAGCTACAGTGGAAAGTTTCCAACCTCAAGTTCTTCTTTAAAGAGATCTCATAATTGTGGTTTTTAACTATGGCGCAAAAAACACAATATAACTGTACCACCAATTGTGAATACCCTTTTCATTAATAAACACAATAAACTTAAATAATATTAATGACTAGCAAATTCTTTTAATTTAATTCTTTCAGTAGATTTGCCCAGTTTATTGGACACAGCAGAAAGTCATATTTATATGTATTTATTTTGCAAAGCTTTTGTTTAAATCAAATCGCTTGGCTCTATGAAAAAAAGATGAAACAACATGATCAAAATTAATTTAGAGAGATATTTGACATAAAAGTCAATTGAATTTTCGATTTTGTGCCGAAGAAAAACAAAAAAAACTTTTTTCGGCCTATTTTATAAGAAAATGTTAAGCGGACTAAAATTAAATTAATGTTTTTTTATTTTTTTTTTGGCTTTAATGATAAGAATTTTAAGAGGGTTTAATAAACAAAGATTCAAGGAATTGAAAAACCTTTAAGGGAATAAAAAAAGATGTTGTACCGCACAGGAGAAAAATAATACTTTCTTTGTACAAGCTCCCAAAACGTGAGTAGCGCAGGTTTAAATCAAAGGTATTTTTTTTCATCTTTTAAGTACCTAAATGATAAGAATATTACCTCAAAAAATAATTATGTTCTCAGTTTAGCCTGGCCATTGAATGGGTTAAAGAACAAAAAATATAAAAAAATAAAATGCAGAACAGTTTAAGGTATAAACTAAATAAATATTACTCTTTTCTTTTTTGTACACGGTCTTCATGACTTTTTGTGTTTAAGGCAAATTAAGCTTGGAAAAGACTTTTCAAAATTACATTTTTTTTTTTTCAATTATTTTTAAAGTAATCATTAAGCTGATCAACGCGATTTATTTTTCATTGGAGAGTTTTGTTCTGATATTATTACAAATATAACCCACTGATGAGAAGCACCGTTCTGATTCTAAGCTAGTTGTAGAAATATTTGTACGATGATCGTAAGCCATTTTTATTCTTCGATCACGATTGCCTTCACCACAAAACAAATTAAAGTCAGAATATTTTACAATTTTTAAATACATTGGTGATTTCCCGATGTTGCAAATTCTTCTAAAACTTTGCAAAGTCTTTGCTACTTCTTTCAGCCTCTATAAAAGGTTTTTCTAGTTCTACATTCATATCAATTTAAAATTGAATATTTGGATTTACATGAATATTTGTAATAGAATTTTTTTATTTACAAATCCTGGGATCCCGGTATTTAAGGAGGCTTAAATCGTCCGGGATCCTGGTATTGACTTCCCTAGTATGTATGTATTTGAGGATACAGGTTTGCTACACAATATCAGTACCTTAAGCTTTTAAATACAAATATATTTGAAAAATTTTCATTTTATATAAGTCCTTAGAACTTACCAATTTACGTACGCTTATATTATGATGATGAGTAACCAAGAGTCGGGTTCTTCAGCACCTAGAATATACCTACTATAAACATAGTATATGACAAATGTCACTTCAATTTATTTTTTCTTTTTAGTAGACGTGAACTAAATAAAAGCTTATTTTTTAAAAATTTATTTTTACTTTTTTATTAACTTTATTTATTTGCTTACCCTTTAAAAAAATTTGTCACATTTTGTCTTCTCCGTACTGCTTCATTGTCTAACAAAGCTTATGTGTTATTTTCTTTATATTCTTCGTTACACAGAGGAAATAACATTTTCAAAAGCGGCGGAAACGTGCCACTTTTTAAAACGTTCAACCCAGATTTTGCACTTCTAACGTTTATTTTAATTTTAAAAACGAGCGTTTTAAAATGAAATAGTAAAACGTTTATATTCATTTTAAGAACGAAAACTTTACAACTACATTTTAAAATGTTCGTTTGATTTTTTACAATGGACATTTTTAAATCCAATAGTAAAACGTTTATTTTAATTTTAAAAACAAACATTTTAAATTTAGATTCTAAAATGTTCGTTTGATTTTTAACAATAAATATTTTAAAATGCAATATTAAAAAGATTTTGTTCATTTTAAAAACGAATATTTTCGTTATTTTCCATTAATTTAAAACATATCCAAAAATTCCCATTTTCATTATTTTTATTAATTAAAAAGCATTTTATTGGTTTTCAAAATTATAGTTTTATTTCAATTATTTTATCATCAGCTATGTCCCATTTAGTTCAAATATGTAAGATGATGTTACTGCGTCCCAGCGTCTATAAAAAATAGCATTTTCCGGATATTTTTAATTTTATTATAAATAATTAAATACTTACTCAATACTTAATACTTAGTTTGCATGGTGAAATTGAGAATGAAAAATATTTATTTTGAAATGAGTTTAATAATTGTGAGCTTTTAAGATCAAGTAAATTTGAATATTTTATTTTCTGAACAAATATCAAATACATAAATCAATGAAACATGTGTAACAAACAATTCGTTCTTAACAAGTGTTTTTAAACAAAGTAAGTGAAACCAACACCCCACTCGAATTGTATTTATATATTTATAAAATCATTTTGCTCTGTCATGTTAAAACGTTCGTAGTTGTTTTAAAAACGTTTCGTTTTACTTTTCTATTTAAAAATGTGCGTTTTCAATTTTGTGTGGCGTAAAATGTTTTTAAAAATATTAATTTTTCCCTACTATACCATAGCAAAAGATTCATAGTTATTTTGAAAACGTTTCGATTTACTTTTCCATTTAAAAATGTGTGTTTTCATTTTTGTATGGCGTAAAATGTTTATAAAAATATTCATTTTACTAAACGTTTTTAAAATGTGCGTTTTTGATTTTTTGTTTTCTCAGTGTATAAGCACTTGTTACTTATTTATGATCAACGTTCATAATACATGCAATTTCGTTTATCAAAAAAAGTATGGAAATTAAAAATTAATCATAATATATATTGTATTTTATAATCAGCGTGATCGTAGCTTGTGCGCAAAGAGTTTTCCCGTGTACGGACTCATGTTATCTAAGTGTTTTCACCAAGCAATGCGCTCATACGGAAAATAATAATTTTTTTAATTTGTTCAAGGCAAAATTTGATAACAAAAATATAAACAATTCTGCTTATCTTAAATTAAACTGGTCTTAGCGTTTTCCAAGTAAAACTCACGAATCAAAAAATATTCTCCTCGCTCTCTCTATCTCTTTCTCTCTCCACCAAAGTAAATTTTACTGCATCAATGGAAGTAGTGTATAGAGCAACATCAATTAAATAAACAATTTTACTCATTTTATAATAAATTGTTGTTTCGGATGGTTGTCTGCAGCAGTGCAAAAATGAAAGGAACGCAACTTTATGTACTGTTAATAAGTCAGGCGACTCTCTTTATATTTGTGTGTAAGTTTTAACAAATTTTTATTCAGTGCTTTTTAATTGGTGTGTAATTCTTTTCGCTCAGCTGGTCAAAATGAGTTGCCACAAGAAGGTGAATGTGGTAATTTAAATACGAACTATTACAACAACCAAAAAAGTCTGGCAGAGATTGACGAATATCCTTGGATGGGCAGAATTCAATATCAAAATACTATAAATAACACATTTATTTTTAAATGCCACGCAGTCTTAATCACCAGACATTTTGTGATTGCAGCAGCTGTGTGTTTTGAATTTGAAGAAGAACCTTACAGAGTTTATTTGGGTGATTGGGATATTGGGAAAGACATATCTAGATCGGATTGCGATGACAATGGACGTTGTGCACCCGTTCCACAAGCCTTTGAAATCGAAGAAATTATCATACATCGTAACTTCAGCAAGAAACTCGAATATAATAATATTGCATTGATGAAATTAAGTAAGCCTGTAACGTACTCGGACTTCATTCGTCCCATTTGTTTGCCAAAGAGAGATGTGGTACAAAAGAATTTTAACAATCAGCTCCTAGAAGTGACTGGTTGGTATTTTTACTACAGTGCACCCAAAATGCTAGCTAAAACTTTCGTGCGTGTCATTAGCTTGAAGATTTGTGAAGCAAAGGTCAAGAATATAACAGTAGACAAGGAAAAGCATATATGCGCTTATACCTGTCCTGGTAAAAATGTGTTTAGTGTCAATTCCGCTTTAATGGATATAATATCGGTGGATGGCGAGCCGGGATACTACTATTTGGTTGGGCTGAATGTACATGGCTTAAAAGACTGTTCGGAGGCTCCAGATGTCTACGTTCGAGTAGATAGATATTTGGATTGGATATATGCAAATATCGTTGAATAAAAATTAAAAAAACAATCAAAATCAATTAATATAGTGTTAAGACTTAAAGGGAAGGTTCTTCTCAAAATGCTTTAACATAATTTAAAAATTCTTTGCGTTTTCTGTAATAAAAAAAGCCGTGTGTGTCCAACAGGTACGGTAAAAGTGAAACCTTCAGAAAAATGTCAACATTTTCAGTACAACGACTTTTTCATAAGACATCGTTACCTAAGAATGAGATGAAATCGACTTGAAAATCAATATTTTCGACTTTGTATGTAAATATGTAATTAGGTTCAAACTATTGAATTTTTATTAAAAACATGACTCAGAGTTACTGTGTGGTAAAAATAACAAGTTAAATTTGCATGTGTGGCTACCTTCCATATGACATAACATTAATTTGCAAAAATTCTTCCCATTTGCGTTAAAGTTGTTAAACTGTTTTTGTCATAAAAACACCAAGAACCCTTTGTGATTTTTGTCCATATTTATTTTTCTCAAGTCTCAAAAATAATTTATGTGAAGAATATTACCCTAATATCTTTTTGCAATCAAAAGTTATGGCTAAAAATCCGTTTTTTCATACCATCGACTATCTTTGTTATAATAATTCAACTCCTTTCTGTTTGTTCGTTTGTCTGACCTTGAATTAATACAAATCTATACGGGCAGTTGGATTTCAAACAATAATAGTTAACATATCTGTGGTCACAAGGAATAATGACTTAACTCAAAATATCGTAAAAAAGCGATATGGAATTTACTTTATTGCCAATTTTTGGAAGTATGCAGATATCCATTTTTTTCTCAGATCATCACGTATGTCTGCACATATTTTGTTTGTAACGGTTTAAATATTTCAAAAAAATAAGTCAAAGTTCATGCAATTAAAATATCGTTTTTTACGATACTTTGAGTTTAGTCGTTATTCCTTGTGCCACAGATATTACCTGCTTTCTCGATTAGATACAGACATAGTTTTTTTGGACTAGGCCTCTTTTTTCCTACTTCAACTAGCGTAAATTTTTTTTTTGAAATATTTCTGTTCAGCGTAATTTTCTCTAATATAATTTAAAAAAAATTCTGATATTTTGACAGCAGAAAAATTTACATATCTTTAAAAATTTTAGTACGACTTTTTCAGAAAGCATCGTTACCTAAGAATAAAAAAAAAATTGAAAATCAAAGTATTGACTTTCTATGTCTTTGATTGGGTTTTACAAATTTTCATAAAAGTAAGCTCCAAATTTGTCCGATAGTTCAACAGCACTGCAACGCCTAAAATGTATTTGAAATTGGTTTGTGTACATACGAAGCGGTGCTTTGTTTGTTTATGTTTTAGTGATTAGCACAAAATAGATTTGAGGTGAGTTTGAGTGAGTTATTCATTTTTAAAATGAGGTGGTACATAGACCCACTTTAAATGAGACATGAGTGCAGTAAAATGAGGTTAAGTAGCTTAAAAAGAGGTTGTGAGATATTAAAAGTTATATATGGTATTAAGGCCCCTTTACATTTTCCTACTGTGTGTTATGACATGTGATATAGAAAGTATAATCGAACTATATCATACTGCCATTTTTGTATAAAGAAATTAATTTTTCCCTTTTAGACTATCTCACAGAGTCACTTAATACTTTTATACTTTACACTATACTTAAACTTGAAAATTTGTGTAATGAATTATAATGATAATAATATAATGAAAATACATTAAGAGTTTAAAATTTTTCCACTTTAATAGCAAAATCTAAGTAATTTTACGTGGAAATTTTGACATGTCTTAACACACAGTAGGACATTGTAAAGCAGCCTTTAGGAGTTGTTATGAGGAGAATACGGAGGACAAAAATGGATATGTAACTACAAATTTGTGCAAATAACCTATAATAACCTTATTTTCAACCATTTAAATCAACAAAACTATTCAAACTTCTTAATTTTAAAAAATCCGTAATCAAATCGCGGCCTTATGCTCCACAAGGAGAAATAAAGACTAAAAAGAAGAAAAATAGGTATTGTATTAAAATCGGTTTGAGAAGAAGGTTCAGGTGATGAAATCCTATATCGGAGAAAATTAATCACAAACTTTTAGTTTTATTCAAAAATATGTATGATTTTCATTCATACCTATTAATTTTAAATATTAAGAAGTGAAATCAAAAAATTATAATGCCTTGATTGACAAAAACACAAAACTTTTAATTGTCAAATTTAAGCTGTGTGAAAATTTGAAGTGTCAATATATTTTTTTGAGTTGATGGTACAATTAATGTTGGTGTATGGGACATTTGAAGTTTTTTCATTGCCCAACACTATGTTGCTAATATGTTTGTTTTGTTTTTACGTCATTTTTTGTTTCATCGAGTATCAAATCACAACGGTACTAAATAAGTTTCACTTCAAAAAAGGAAAACTAATTAAATTAAATGCTTTAATGGACTTCTTAATCCGCGCTTTGCAAGATTCTGCACAGTTCAATGACTTTGATTGCAAGTAGTTATAAGTTTACATTAACAAGTGTTACCAAAACAAAGCTCTCCCTCCCGAAATACGATTATTTGGAAAAGCGTGTAATATAAAAGGGAGTTTTGTATAAATTGGGAACTAAAGATCGTAATTGGCCCAATTTAAATCCATTGTTTCATGTAAGTATGTCCAATGCTTCTTGTATTTAGTGAAGTTTCATTGTGTAAAAGAGTAGTAAAATTGTAGTATGGGGAAAATTAATTTTTTTTTTGTTTCACGAAATGGCTGCTGTGTAGCAAAAATAACGTGACGCTCTTCTCTTTTCCAAAGCACTGCAGCCATAAACTGCAACTATTAGATATGTCGGTATGTGGCGTGTTAAAAGCCTATGGGACTTTTCCGCCATAAGGTCTACCGCGACTGAACAAAATAAATGTTATTTTAAATTCTTTTAAACCTCCATAAAAGAGAATGTTTTAATATATATTGTGAGAGTACTGAGAGCTGATCTTAAATTGAATTTCAAAAAAATGGCAGCGAACATTATGAATGGCAATAAAAGTTGAAAAATGGTAACAAAGTGGAAAAATTGTAATCAAAGTCAAAAATTTAAAAGTATAATAAACTAGCTGAAACCCGGCGCGTTGCTGCCACTATCCCATGTCAAACGCCCATAAAATGTTATCAGTCAAACAGCATGTCTAAATTGAGGTAGAATACTGAATTCTGAGACTGTGCGACCTATATCCACAAAGCTATTCAATGTAACAAATTTGGGTTGTATAGGAAGTGCCACGCCCTCTTGATAACCGCTCATAGAATGTAATCAATTAAACTGCATGTGTACATGGAGGTTGAATACCGAATTCCAAAACTGTGCGACATATAACTCCAAAACTGTTCGATAGCACAAATTTGGGTTGTATGGGAGGTGCCACTGCCCTTTTCCTTACGCCCATAAAATTTAACCAATGCAACTGCATGTGTAAATTGAGGTGGAATACTGAATTCCGAGGCTGAGTTACCTATAACTCCAAAGCTATTCGATATCACAAATTTGGGTTAAATTGGAGGTGTCACGCCCCCCCGATAAACTCTAAAAAAATTTTATCAGTAAATCTGCAAGCGTAAATTTTGGTCGAATACTGAGTTCCGATGCTGTGTGACCTTGAACTTGTATGGGAGTTGCCACTCCCCCTTGATCAACGCTCATAAAATGTAATCAATGAAGCTACATGTGTACAATGAGGTCCAATACTGAATTCAAAAACGGTGCGACCTATAGCCCCAAAGCTATTTGATATCTCTAATTTAGGCTATATAGGAGGTTTCACGCCCCCTTTTCGTACGCCCATAAAATGTAATTAATGAAACTGCATGTATAAATTGAGGGCGAATACTGAATTCTGACGCTGTGCGACCTATAACTTCAATGATATTCAATATCGTAAATTTACGTTATATGGGAGGTGCCACGCCCCTATTACCAATAAACATAAAATTAAATCAATGAAACTGCATGTGTACAGTGAAGTCGAAAACTGAATGCCGGCGTTGTGCGACCTATAACTCCAAAGCTATTTGATAGCACAAAGTTGGGTTGTATGGGAAGTGTCACTCCCCTTTGCCCTACGCCCATAAAATGTAAGAAATGAAAGTGCATGTATAAATTTAAGTCGAATACCGAATTCTTACGCTGTCAACCTATAACTTCAAAGCAATTCAATATCGCAAATTTGGGTTGTAAGGGAGATGTCAGGCCTCCCTGTCCAACGCCCATAAAATAAAATAATTGAAACTGCATGTGTAAATTGAGGTAAAAAAATTAATTCCAAAGCTGAATTCCTATAACTTCAAAGCTATTCGATATCACCAATTTGGGTTGTATGAGAGATGCCCCTCTCCCTTGTCCAGCTCCCATAAAATTTTATCACTGAAACAGTACGTCTAAATTGTGGTCGTATACCGAATTCCTAAGCTGTACAACCCATAGCTCTAAGGCTATTCGATAACACAAATTGTTTTTATATTAATGGGAGGTAAAAGAAGGTGTAGCATTTCTTCTTAAACCATCTCGTACTCAAAGCAAAGCCACTTACAAAATTTGAGCTCAATCGGACCAATAGTTTCGAAGTATTGTGATATATCCAAAAGTAGGCGTAGATGAAGTGTGACAACGCCCGTTTTTATTAAAGTTAATGACAGTCATCATAAACCGTCTTAAATTTAGCATTTCTATTGATTTGTGGGCGATAAAAGGGGTGCGGCATTACTTTTTTCCTAAACCTTTGCGTAGCAGTTACCAACAAACCAGTAGAAGGAAGTATCCAATTTGGTCCAGTCGTTTTCAAGTTTTAAGCATGCGAACAAATCACGATTAATTTTTATATACACAGATATTGATTTGTGGGCGGTAAAAGTGGGCGTGAAAACATTTATGTATCGTGACTACCTCTTCGAGCACCTTCACAGCAAGTTTCACTATAAAAATGTGTAGAACTCCGAGATTGCCAGTATTTCGAAAAAGTGGGCGTATATTTAATGCGACCATGCCCATTTTTTGTACAGTTTCTGACGGTAACCATCTGAACAAAATTACTAAATCTTAGTTTTTACGATCGAAACCGTCTAATATATATCCTTTTTTTGGTTTGTGATCGATAGCGTAAATTTGGCTTGTATGGGAGGTACCATGCCCCCTCGTCCAATAGTTACCAAACCTCATAGGAACACTCTCAAGATGTGGCTTCAGTTTTCCTAAAAATTTCATAAAGATCGGTTCAGAGGTTTTGGAGTCTATATGTGATATAGCCACATACCCACATACCCACATACATACATCCATTTTTATATATATAGATACTCTTATAATGGAAAGTTTAATTAAATGTTTTCAGTTTTCTCTTGTAACGTTCCTGAATTGCACTTAGTATGTTTTTTTTGTTCCATTAAATTCAATGAAACTATAAAAAATTTGTACTTTTTCGAAGAGAAAAAATTTTTTATAGTAACGCATCATGGTATGCATGGTATGCATAAAAATAGTTAAAAAAGATTTTTCAACGAAACAATTATGACTATATACCAACATTATTCCGGATTAAATTAACCCATTTTGCGCCGCTGTTCGAGTTTTCGAACAGTACTTTTTGCTATTTTCAACACAATTTTTTTCTATGATGAAGTATAGTAAATACGCGATGCAAAATGCAATGATTCAGTGCTACAGGAAATTTTGTTGGCTTTCAGAAAATAATTATATTGCCTGTCTCCTCCTCTTCATGGGTGTTACGAGGGGGTGTTGAAAAAAGCCTTACATGTAGACCAATATTCAAAAAAGAAAATAAGACATATTAAAAACAAATATGTTTTCAAAAGTATATTATTTTTTAAGGAAAAGGTACAAGAAAGCGCTTTGATAAAGGAACAGATGCATCCAGTACCAAAAAAAAATTTTCGGAGCGTTCAAAGTTAGCTGTTCGAAAACTCGAACAATGGCCATTGCGCACAACTCAACACAATAAGTTATGAGACTGCAGCTGGGTATATGGGAGCGTGTTTCAGCTGGCTTAGTCAACTGAAATTTCCTGCTCGTCATTAAATTTATTTTGATAACTTTTTTACATCGCACTACTTGATGTTTTTATTGTCCGCTGAACGTATATGCGCTACAGGAACTATGCGCAGTAATCGCTTGGGTCATCCAGTCCTTGGTTTGAAGACCGGCAAAGCATTGGCAAAAGGTATTAAGAAATTTATTTTGTTTAGATAAAATTGCGGTTCTTATTGTAGGCTTATTATTTTTTTAGGGGCAAATTATGCAAAATTTGATGAAGCCAACAAGCTTGTCTGTTGTCGTTGGCAGGACAAACATGAGGTAACGTAGCTTTCGAATTTCACCGGACTTTACCCGACCGTAATGACTACACGCAGAGAGAAACAACAAGAAGGGCAGCCTAGCCAAATCATTATTGAACAGCCACAATTAATTCGACAATATAATATGTTTATGGGTGGCGTAGATCTCTATGATAACGCTGTTTCCAATTATCGCGCTTCGATACGTTCAAAGAAGTGGTATTGGCCACTTTGGCCAGCCGTTCTAGAATCTTCTGTTGTCAATACGTGGAAAATACACGCCTTGGTAGACAAGCAATTTGGACGGCCACCCATTTCACAGATTACATTTCGTGTACAATTGGCAACGAATTTGCTACTATCGTTTTATGAGGTTGAAGGCGAAGACGTTTCAAGTCCGTCTGACGTAGAAGATACCACTGCGGAAAATAGTTTTGAACCGCAACGGCCATGTCCTCGTGCCTCCGGAAAACATGAGGTGGTTACGTAACCTCAAAACAAGGCCAGGGTGCCAAGTTTGCCACAAGCCTACGCTAATGCTTGGCTTTCACTATGTCATTTTCAGTGGTCAGTTGTTGTCAATCAAATTGAAAATATTGTAACAACATGATGTCATTTTTTCTAGCTTTGGCAATTTTGGAAAATTAAAAACAAATAAACTATTAAATGTAGTTATGCATAAATATTCTAGAGTTTTATTAAGGTGATAAACTTTTGTGTCGTCAAAAAAATGACATAGTGAAAACCAAGCATAGGAATGGGCAATAAGTGCCAAGTGCACTTACACCTCAAGACTTACTTTGCCACCCAACACAAATGTAAAGTAAAGCTTCAAAATAATCCAATACAATAAAATAAACTGTTTACAGTTAAAAATATGTAAAATATGCCATTTACGTAAAATATGTAAACAGTTACACGTTAAAAATAATGTAAAAAAAGTAAAATATGTATAATGTGTAACCAATTTAAAAAAAAAAACAAAACAATAAGTTAATCTGCATACGGTAATAATAAATATATTTTGTTCCAGGCAAATTTTGGCTTATTTTTAGTCATTATTTCTAATATTTATCCACTTTGTGTGTAAAAGCTAAAATTCAAAAAGTGGCCATTGTTCGACTTTTCGAACAGCCGATATCGGAGAAACTATAAGCGATAGCGAAATTCTGATGACGGATTTGAGCTTAGGGGGCCCTAATTACCCTAGAAAAGCAATTTTTGATAAGAAATTCAAAAATTTTTGCAGCTTGGCACAAAATGGGTTAAACCAACTTTCATAAAAAACTCGTGCACACTTCTCAAATTTTTTCATTTATATTGATGCGAACAAAAATACTTGCATTTTTTGTTAAGTAACGTATCATTTTTGTTGGCTTCTATCTTAGAGCATAACTTTTGACAACTCTTAGCTTTTACATCTTGTTTGGTTTTAACTAAATATGTTAAGTTTAGCTTAAACTTAAAAATTAGTTACATCTAAACTGTTCAAATTATCATATTCATATGTTATAGAACCGTTTTATCTCAGTGTTTTCACCAAGCAACGCACTCATAATGAAAATAATTTGTTTTTTTAATTTGTTCAAAGCTACATGTGATAACAAAAATATAAACAATTCTGCGAATTTCAGATTAAACTGGTCTTAGCGTTTTCCAAGCAAAACTCACGACCAGCGTTGCCAGAGAGCTGCGAAGAAAATTCTTCGTCGTGGTATACAAAAATCTGAACTTCAACCAAAAAAACTTCCTTTTAAAAGTTTTCGGACTGGGGCATAGGAAAATAAACAATTTTTTATTTTTCTTTTATTGAAAAATAATGATATAAAGTAACATACATTTTTCAAATTTATATTTAAAATGATTGAAATCAATTTCCACAAGCAATTTGAACTCTAGGTTTAATCTTTAAAACAAATGAGATTTTTTAATGAAAGCAAATTGTTTAAATTTAAACAAAGCAAATGAGATATTTTAATAATAATAATAATAATAATAATAATAGTTCACTTCGATAGAATATATAATTTATATAATAGAGTTAAAATTATTTGTGTAATAACATATATGCAAAATTGAAAAACATAAAATATATCTCGTCGGTTTACGAACAGAAAACAAGAAACTACGACAAGGAAAGTGTCGTAGATTTCCAACTAGAATGGACTAAGTCAGTATTTTACGTGTTAATTTATTCAGTTTCTTTTTTAACTGTTTTTAATTTGAGTACATAACTCTACGTAAAATTCAGTGCATTTATCAATGAATGCATTTTTAGTCACAGTTTTCAAAAATTGCAAATCTAGCAAAAAACTTCAGCACTCATGCATATTTTTTCTCTAATGATAATTTTCGAATTCGATTTCATTAGGGTCATCTATAAATAAAACGTCGGGTTTTACAAAATTATCAAAAACCGTCAGAAAAAGTAGCTTCATGCTGTTATGCATGCAATGGATTTGAACATTTTCACTCTGAAATAACTTATTTGTTTTGTTCACTATTGTTAATATAAGCTTTAGAAAACATAAATACAGCTCCTTGAAAATATGCAGATTTTTATGAATAGTTTTAGCAATTTCCAAGTTGACGACATTCACCGCAAAGGCGAAGTAAATCTTCAAAGGAGTAAAACCTCAAGAACACGGCAAACAGCAGCTTCTAAAGACAACAATCTCGTTTGGGATGGATAAAGCATTTTTTGCGGCTTATATTCTAGTAATTTTAAAATTTCCTGAAGTTGCTCGTTTCTTTTAGGGCTATTTGAAATCTTATTATAAATATCCCGAACCAAAGACTTAACCGAAGGTGGTAATTTAAGGCAAGCATACGAGGAACACAACGCTAGTGAGTGGCAAATGAATTTTAAAATAAATAAATTTGGTATACCTTTTTTGAAAAGTTGTGCTATGGAATGATATTGGTTTGCACCATCTGTTGCAAAGCCTATCATTTGGTTTTTGTAATCTACATAATTTTTGTTAAAAAAATCAGAAACATGCTTATAAAAAGTGATAGCGTCACAAGCAGCAACATCAATTTAGCCAAAAAATAAGTCATGAAATTTAAAATTATTGCATATTCTCACAACAAGACTTAAAATTTTCTTAAAATTCTGGTGCCTGATGTTTCAATGAAACGTGTGTTCGTGGCAAAACAAAATTTGGTACTACTTTCTCTGACATGTAGAGCGGTGACTGTGGCAAAACCCGGTATGTTGGAACAAGATTTGCTGATGCTAGATGTAACAGCCGAATCTGCGTCTGTGGCGGAATAAAATAAACTAGGACTAGCTCTGTTATTTGAAGCCATGCCGGGATCAGTTAGACTGGTGTGAATTGTGACAATTTGCTCTACAGCGGTGAACATATTTTGCTGCCTTTGCACCTTATCTAAAGCACAATATAAGTTAAACAATATAAGTACGTATCTATCCATTTATATAAAGAATTATATAATGTCTGCAAAAAATAGTTTACAAATATTAAAAAAAAATTTGGCTAGCTATAGAAATATGCGATGGTATTGTGTCGATAAGCACATCGATAACAACATGGTAAACAACAGTGATGCATTTAATGTATATCGAGCCAAAAGTAAGAGTGCAAATTTAAAGGTATGTCTACATTTGTACTTCGAATTGCGTAGTATGCAAAAACGATTTTTTGGCTGGCGTAAAATACTTCATTTCAATCTTATATTGGTTTGAAAATACTTCCAAATGAAGTATTTTACTTCCATATGGTAACGCTGCTCACGACACAAAAAAATGTCTTTTCTGTATCTCTTTCTCTCTCTCTCTCACTCTCTCTCTCTCTATCGTTCTCTCTCTCTCTCTTTCAAATAAAATTGTACTGTATCAATAGAAGCAGTGTACAGAGCAGTCATGACAACTGGTGTGAGTTCCCCGATGATCGGTGAATCGGGGAATGGACTCAAATATGCGGCGAATTTAATAATTCATCTAATTTTTAATAATTTTTGCGGGGAATTTAACATTTTATCTTATATTTGCGCGGAATTTGACTTTATATTAATTTTTCTGATACAATGTTCTTCTTACAACATTAAAAAATTTAATTAACTTTAGCAAATAAATCCTTGTTGCCATATTAAGTTTTTAATAATAGATTTTTGTTTCGCTTTTAATGCATTTTCGTTTATAACCTTGGAAGGTATTGCACAGCAAAAAAAAAAATTACAATTCGATTTGCATTTCAATAATATCATAAACTAGCTGAAACCCGGCGCGTTGCTGCCACTCGCCCTTATCAAACGCCCATAAAATGTTATCAGTTAATCAGCATGTCTAAATTGGATCGAATACTGAATTCCGAGACTGCGAACTATATCTAAAAAGCTATTCGATATAACAAATTTGGGTTGTATGGGAAGTGCCATGCCCTCTTGATCACCGCTCATAGTATATAATCAATTGAACTGCATATGTGCACTGAGGTCTATTACCGAACTCCAAAACTGTGCGACATATAACTCCAAAACTATTCGATAGCACAAATTAGGGTTGTATGGAAGGTGCCATTCCCCTTTTACCTACGCCCATACATTTTTACCAATGAAACTGCATGTGTAAATTGACGTCGAATACTGAATTCCGAGGCTGAGTTACTTATAACTTTAAAGCTATTCGATATCGCAAATTTGGGTTAAGTTGGAGGTGTCACGATCCCCCCCCCCGACAAACTCTAAAAAAGTTTATCAGTAAATCTGCATGCGTAAATTTTGGTCAAATACTGAATTCCGACTCTGTGCGACCTTGAACTCCAAAGCTATTCGATATCACAAATCTTTGTTGTATGGGAGGTGCCACTCCCCCTTGATCAACGCTCATAAAATGTAATCAATGAAACTACATGTGTACAATGAGGTCCAATACTGAATTCAAAAACTGTACGACCTATAACTCCAAAGCTATTTGATATCTCTAATTTGGGCTAAATAGGAGGTTTCACGACCCCTTTTCGTACGCCCATAAAATGTAATTAATGAAACTGCATGTATAAATTGAGGGCGAATACTGAGTTCTGACGCTGTGCGACCTATAACTTCAATGATATTCAATATCGCAAATTTAAGTTAAATGGGAGGCACCACGCCCCTATTACCAATGAACATAAAATTAAATCAATGAAACTGCATGTGTACAGAAAGGTCGTGAGGTCCAAAGCTTTTTGATAGCACAAAGTTGGGTTGTATGGGAAGTGTCACTCCCCTTTGCCCTACGCCCATAAAATGTAAGAAATGAAAGTGCATGTATAAATTTAGGTCGAATACCCAATTCTTACGCTGTCAACCTATAACTTCAAAGCAATTCGATATCGCAAATTTGGGTTGTAAGGGTGATGTCAGGCCTTCCTGTCCAACGCCCATTTAATAAAATCATTGAAACTGCATGAGTCAATTGAAACTGCATGAGAAACTGTAAATTGAGGTCAAAACCTGAATTCCAAGGCTGAATTCCTATAACTTCAAAGCTATTAGATATCACCAATTTGGGTTGTATGAGAGGTGCCCCTCCCCTTGTCCAACTCCCATAAAATTTCATCACTGAAACGGTACGTCTAAATTGTGGTCGGATACCGAATTGCTAAGCTGTGCAACCCATAACTCTAAAGCAATTCGACAACACAAATTGTTTTTATATTTATGGGAGGTAAAAGAAGGTGTGGCATTTCTTCTTAAACCATCTCGTACTCAAAGCAAAGCCACTTACAAAATTTGAGCTCAATTGGACCAGTAGTTTCGAAGTATTGTGATATTTCTAAAAGTAGGAGTAGATGAAGTGTGACAACGCCCGTTTTTATTAAAGTTAATGACAGTCATCATAAGAACTTATTTACCAAATTTTAATTTAATACGACCAAAATCTTCTTATATATAGCATTTTTATTGATTTGTGGGCGATAAAATGGGTGTGGCATTACTATTTTCCTAAACCTTTGCGTAGCAGTTACGAACAAACCAGTAGAAGGAAGTATCCAATTTGGTCCAGTCGTTTTCAAGTTTTAAGCATCCGAACAAATCACGATTCATTTTTATATATACAGATATTGATTTGTGGGCGGTAAAAGTGGGCGTGAAAACATTTATGTATCGTGACTGCTTCTTGGAGCACCTACACAGCAAGTTTCACTATAAAAATGTGTAGAACTCCGGAATAGCCATTATTTCGAAAGAGTGGGCGTATATTTAATGCGACCATGCCCATTTTTTGTACAGTTACTGACAGTAACCATCTGAACAAAATTACTAAATCTTAGTTTTTACGATCGAAAACGTCTGATATATATCCCTTATTTGGTTTGTGGTCGATAGCGCAAATTTGGCTTGTATGGGAGGAACCACGCCCCCTCGTCCAAACGTTACCAAACCTCACAGGAACACTCTGTCTCCTCGGCAAACGTTGTTCTGCCACAGACCGCCTTTCTGCCATACACGAAAATGTCAAGAAATGTCAAATATATTCACCATTTTCAGTATAGCTGCCGAAAGTAGCCATGTGCACTAAATAACCAAAATTTTAGTCTAATACGATCAAAACCGTGCGAAATATAGCATTTTTGTTGTTTTGCAAGCGGTAAAAAGGGGTGCGGTAAAATATTTCCCTTGAGCCATCTCGTAATCGAAACAAATCGACTGCCCAAATTTCAGCTCAATTTAGGTTAAGCCTGGCGCACTTTACTTCACTGGACGCTAACTCCCCGAAAAGTGAGTTTAACTAAAGTAGGGCAGGCCTATTTTTAGTGCACTTGCCGAGAGTAACCATATGTACTGAATTACAAAATTTTTGTCTAATACGACCCAAACCGTTGAAATAAAACGTTTTCATTGGTTTGTTGCGGTAAAAGGGGGGCGTGGAGACCAATTTTTAGTACAGTTGCTAACAGTAACCGTACAAACTAAGCCAACATTTTAGCTCAATCGACCCAGTAGTCAATTTTGATGGTTTCTTAAAAAGTGGGTGTGGCTATATAGCGATGACGCCCTTTTTTAGTATAATTGCCGAAAGTAACCATACAAACTTAAGTATCATATGTTAGTCTCATACGGCCAAAACTGCATGAAATATAGCATTTTCACTGATTTGTGGGCGCAAAAGGGGGCGTTGAAACCAATTTTTCGTACAGTTACTGTCAGTAACTTCACAAACCAAAGTACCAAATTTAAGTCTTATACGACCAAAACCGTCTGAAATAAACCATTTTCATTTATTTGTGGGCGTTAAAAGGGGGCGTGGAAACCCATTTTTAGGACAGTTGTCGACAGTAACCGTACATACTAAATTACGAAATTTTAGCCATATACGACCCAATCCGACTGAAATATAAAATTTTTATTGATTTGGGGGCGGTAAAAGGGGGGTGTGGCAAATTTTTTCCTCAACCATCTCGTACCTGAAACAAATCGACTGCCAAAATTTCAGGTCAATCGGTTCAGTAGTTTTGGAGTCTATAGACATCACACAGCCAGACAAACATCGTTTTGCTTTATATATATATAGATATTGATTTGTGGGCGTTAAAAGTGGGCGTGAAAACATTTATAAATTGTGTTCGTCTCTTGGAGCACCTAAACAGCAAGTTTCACTGTAAAAATGTGCAGAACTCCGGAATTGCCATGATTTCGAAAAAGTGGGCGTATTTATATAACGACCACGCCCATTTTTTGTACAGTTACCGACAGTAACCATCTGAACAAAATCACCAAATCTTAGTTTTTTACGATTGAAACCGTGAGATATTTTTCTTTTTTTTTTGTTTGTGATCGATGGAGCAAATTTGGCTTGTATGGGAGGTACCACGCCCCCTTCTCCAATCGTTACGAAACCTCACAGGAACACTCTCAAGATGTGGCTTTATTTTCCCTGAAAATTTCATAAAGATCGGTTCAGCGGTTTTGGAGTCTATACGTGATATAGCCACATACCCACATACCCACATACCCACATACCCACATACCCACATACCCACATACATACATCCATTTTTATATATATAGATAGATGTGTTAACTTGACTTAAGAGAGGTTTTAGGCAAAAGCGGTTAAAATTACGGCATATTTAGAAACAGTTTTCTAAAAAAGTATATTATACATACAAAAAATTTTATTTGCATGTTAATTTAACATCATCAGTTTAAGTCAAAATTGTTTACATATATTTTTAACCGATGTGAAGTTACCTAGCAGAAAAGTGGATCATCCTATGAGCGATCTGGGAGTGCTCCCTGAGGAGTGCTCCTTATTGATCCAAGCTAGCTGTATTTTGTGTTCTCTTTTAACTTTGCATGTCCTAGGAAAGGTAGCACTCCCTTTAACATCCTAGAGGAGCTCAAAAGGAGCGATCAATAACTGATCCAAATGGATCAGCAAAGGAACATTTAAAATATTTTTTTTTTTTTTTAAAGATCAAAGAACCAACATGCGCCTTATACAAACAAGGTTTGGTCTTTGACGTGAAAGGAAAGGGATAGATTAGCTAGAGGAATTGATTAGAACCATACGTGA
Source organism: Dichetophora obliterata (assembly GCA_963920525.1). Taxonomy (NCBI): domain Eukaryota; kingdom Metazoa; phylum Arthropoda; class Insecta; order Diptera; family Sciomyzidae; genus Dichetophora; species Dichetophora obliterata. The sequence goes on from OY986437.1 coordinate 87,591,819, forward strand.
ATATTAGACGAAACAGACGTGAAAGATAATGTTTTCAATCGCTTTTAACCGAGGCTAGTGTGTGTTATGCCTTAACCTCGGCAAGCATTTTCAGCCCTTAGTTGTTCCTGTCCTTTAATTCCACATTTTTCCACAGTTTAGTTGTGGATTTTTAATTTTTCATAATTCTTCAATGTAGTAAAGAACAAAGAAAGTGAAAAGAACCATGCCCGTACCCGGAGTCGAACCAGGGACCTCTTTATTGTTAGTCTAGCGCACTCTCCTCTAGACTACAATGGCCGATTTTTCACAGCAAATAATTATCGAGTTTCTTACAAAGCACATGCCTCACTTTATGTGCTTTTTTTTTCATTGATTGCTCGCCTATTGATTTTTTAAAACAGTAAAGGAGCACAAAAACACAACTGCTCACTTTTTGATAGAATAAAACAGCAAAAGAGCGCTCTGTTGTTGCTCCTCATAGGAGCGATCGCATGTTTTTTACTGGGTTGCTAGTTATTAAACCTGTATTAGTGTCACTTGCAAAATAAAAAAAATAATTTATCTTGTTTTTTCTCCCTCTCTCTCTCTCTCTCTTGAATTTTCTTCTTGCATAAATTTACTAAATGCACTGTCGCAATAAGTGAAGGAAACAGAAAATAACCTTTTAGTTTAATGAAATAAAAAATGCTCACCATTTTATAAAAACCTTTTGTCCGTGATGGTTGTCGGCAACAGAGCTAAAATATCAGTAGCACTATTTTATATAATGTTTAAAAGTCAGGCAGTTCTCTCTATATTTGTGTGTAAGTTGTAAACAAAACAATTCAATATCTATTGTTTATTTGTGTTAAATTCTTTTCTCTCAGCTAGTCAAAGAGAGTTGCCACCAAGAGATGTATGTGGAATTTTAAATATGAAATATTACAACAACCAGAAAAGCCTGTCAGAGATTGATGAATTTCCTTGGATGGGCAGAATTCTATATCAAGATGTGACAAATAACGAATTTCGATTTAAATGCCACGTTGTTTTGATCAACAAACGTTATGTGCTTTCATCAGCAATTTGTTTTGAATTCAAAGAAGATCCTTTCAGAGTTTATTTGGGTGATTGGGATATTGGGAATGACAAATTAAGATCGGATTGTGATGATAATGGACGTTGTGCACCGATTCCACAAGAATTTGAACTCGAAGAAATTATAATACATCGTAACTTCAGTAACAAATTAAAGAAGATCAATATTGCATTGGTGAAATTAAGTAAACCAGTAACGTACTCGGACTTCATTCGTCCCATTTGTTTGCCAAAGAGGGATGTAGTACAAAAGAATTTTAACAATCAGCTCCTAGAAGTGGTTGGTTGGTATTTTGACACAAAATTACCAAGTGTTCTAGTCAAAACTTTTGTGCGTGTCGTTAGCTTGAAAATCTGTGAAGAAAAAGTGAAGAATATAACATTAGACAAGAAATCACATATGTGCGCCTTTACGTGTCCTAGCAAAAATGTGTTTGATCTCAATTCTGTTTTGATGGATATACTATCGGTGAATAGCAAGCCGGTATACTACTATTTGGTTGGGCTGAATGTACATGGTTTAAAAGAATGTTCGGAGGCTCCAGATGTTTACATTCGAGTACATAGATATTTAGATTGGATATACGAAAATATCATAGAATAAAAAATAAAAATAAAATACAATATCACTGTAAAATACATGCAGAATCAATAAATATAGCGTAAGGACTCAAAGGGAACTTTCTTCTCAAAATGCTTAAACATATTTTAAAAATACTTTTTTGTTTTTTGTAATAAAAGTATGTATTAAATGCTTTAAATTATTTCTTAATCCGCGCTTTGCAAAACTTTGTACAGCTCAATGATTTATAGTTCAAGTAGTTAAAAGCATACATTAAAAAGTGTTACCAAAACCAATATGTGAGCTGTTATAAATAACAGTGAGATAAGCCATTTTTGTATTCATCGAAATATTTAAAGTTGTGCTTTGAATCAATTTAGAAATATTGGTAAGCGTTAATCAATTCGGGTGATGTTTTATCCTTAAATAATAAAATTTTAATAAGCAATAATAAATATGAAAGTTGTAACAGAAATTAAGAAGCGTTCAGGTTTACTGATTTGGACTTTTATTGTTCAATCAATTTGTCTTTTTTTTTTTAATTTCCTAACCAAAATAACTTTTTTTTACATTCACTTAATTTGTTTGCAAGTACCTCTACTAGAAACAAAGTACTATATTTTAACAAAACTGGAAAGCGATCACATTTTTTAAAAGCTATTAAGAAATCGTCCAAATGCCTCCTTGATTTTTGCATATTTCCTTATCAGTTTTCTATAGATCAATAATATAAAAAAATATGTGTGTGGCCGACACGCACGGTAGAAGTGAAATATTCAGAAAACGTAAGAAATTTTAAGTACCTACCTTTTAGAAATTTAACGACTTTTTCATAAAACATCAATAATTTCGACTTTCGATGCAAATATGTCCGCTGTTCTTAACCCTCCATTACTAACGCTATTCGGAGTAACGTCATTACTAACCTGGGTGTAACCCACCCATAAATTTGAATTCATGAATTTGCAAAAAAGAACGCTAAAACAATAAAACGGTTCTGCTTTTATTAATTTTGTGTATTTAATTAATCTTTTAAATATAAAATTCGCCCAGTTTAATTTATATTTAATTTTAATAAAAATATATCAAAATAACGCTTATTAAAATGCCGACTTCGAACGGCTTATGTTCTCAAGAAACTTTACATGGCAATTTTTACTCTCTGAGGTTTGCCATTGTCTGCAGAGAGGTGACTACCGAACAGAAAAATTAATTCCATTGAAAAAACTTTCTGTCTGAGCTGGAATTGAACCCGGGCTGCCGAGGTTCTTTAGCTTAGGAGCCACGCACTCTACCCACTAGGCTACGGCCGCCACATAACGTTAATTAGAGAACTAAAAAAAAATATCATAATGGTTTGGATAATTTCACATTCCGAGGTCAAATTATTTGCCACGTTCTTCGAGAGGGCCAATTTGAAAAGCTAAAATATATATTAAATAAAATGTCTACATTATTTTTTTACAATGAAAATTTTTTAAAATAATGACCTCTAATTATTCGTTATAATTGAAACATTGCCTCTCATGGCACAGCAGCGCAAGCATCGTAGATAAGCGCCTAGCGCATAGAGTAAATGCCAATTATGCAAAACTTAGTCACACAGTCAAAATAAAATAATCAAAGGAATTCTTTGTCAAAGAATTACAATTTCACATATGTTTTGCCAAATCTTCAAATGAATAGAAGAATACGCTGAAATCAAAATTAAATAGAACTTCTATTTTTACCTATCTAGAGACGCATTTCTGTTTTTATCTGAGCATTGCCATGCACTGCCATGTTGTGCATAATTAGATACACGCAAATCCCATTAGGCAGATATTATGTTACACTTGTTAAGCCATGGCTAATTGGACCATTACAAAAATAATTGAATGATCCAATAATTGCATATTATGACAAAAACCCAGTTCCCATGTTCAAATTTTTTGTCAAATCGCTAGTCATATACAATAGAACAATATTGAATGTTCCGTTAAAATTTCAACAAGAAATTCGATCATTTGCACTGGGCTAAATCTAAATTCACAGTGTAAATTCAAGATGAGATGAGATCTTGCAACCACAAACACGTCCGAATTCTTAAATTTGTTTCTATTGATTTACATAACGTGATGAAATCGTCGAAGCTGTTTAAGTCGAGCAAAGGTTTAAATCTTTAATTTGAATTTCCTGTGTTGCTCAGGAGAGGTTTTTTATTTAAAACCTTTTTTATTTTACTTGAGAAACAAATCACACGTTTATAGTAAATAATATTACTATGTTACAAAACTCTACATACGGCACCAATTATTGCCATTTACTTCAATAATAGGTAAATAATGCTACTTTTTCTTTAAATTTTCCATTAATAAAATGAACAAGACTAATGCTAAAAAAAATGTATTCTATTAATCGTTACTTTTTCAAAACCCTAAAAAAACTGCACAACATTAGTTTGAAAGTTTAACGAAAGTCTACATACGATCAATTTCTAGAAAAAGTTCCGTTACGACACGTGATCGCTCATCGCTGCATATTCTTAAGAAGTTCAGTCGCATTAAGAAGATCAAAATAAAAGTTAGATTACGTGCTTTTTTATATAAAACTTAGAAAAAATTGCTTAAAAATGTCAAAAAGAAAAGACATTTTTCCTGATTTGCGCGAAGTGGTTGTTAAACTTAAAAATGAAGGAAATTCTTATTCAAAAGTTAGTGAAACATTAGGTTTGAGTAAGGCAACGGTGCAAGCAATAATTAAAAATTATAATAATCCCACGAGAGCAAGCCAAAAGTGGTCGTCCCATCAAACTTGATGAGAGAATGCAAAGGAAAATTGTTCGAAGCGTGGCTGAAAACCCGAGAAGTAGTGTTGTTAAACTGGCCAAAAACTTGCGAAAGTTTGACGGAATTGATGTTAATGCTCAATGCATTCGACGTTGCTTGCAAAAGGCACGTTTAGCTTCCCGAGTGGCACGAAAGAAAACCCTTATAAGCGAAGTGAATAGGAAGAAGCGACTAAATTATGCCAAACAGCATGAGAAAAAGCATATTGAGGATCCAACCTTTTGGACACGAGTGATTTTCACAGACGACTGCAAGTTCAATGTTTTTGGAAGAGATGGACCAGCAAGTAAATACGGCACTTCAGCCAAAGAATATTTTACCCACAGTCAAATATGGAGGGGGTTCTGTTATGGTGTGGGGCTGCATGGCAGCAAATGGAGTTGGCAAACTGCGATTTATAGAAGGGACAATAGATCGGCATATGTACATTGATATTTTGCAAACAAATTTTGTTCCAAGTATTCAAAAACTTCAACTAGCCGGAAAATATATATTCATGCACGACAACGATCCCAAGCATAGTTCTGGCTTGGTCAAAGAATGGCTCCTGTATAATGTCAGATCGAAGCTGTATCATCCTCCGCAATCACCGGACCTCAACGTTATTGAGCATTTTTGGGCACATTTGAAAGAGAAGATTAAAGGAAGAGAAGTATTTTCCGTCCGCACCCTTAAAACGGTTTTAGTTGAGGAGTGGGAAAAAATTGCTCCGGAAGTCACGAAAAAATTGGCCCTATCAATACCTTCTCGACTGCAAGAAGTTATTAAAGCCAATGGTGGCCCTACACGTTACTAATATATTATTTTTTTATCTAAAAATCATACCGTATGTAGACATATGAAAAAAATGTGAACATTAAATTTTTAGTTTTTTAAGTTTTAAACTAATACATTATGTTGAATCTTTGTTTTTTGTTGCTTTAATAATTTTGAATACTAAATAAAAAGATTTAATCGATCAAAATAATTTTCTTGTATATTTTTTCTTATTTATAGAAGATATAAAAATCGTATGTAGACTTTCGTAACATGGTGTAACATGATTACTAACGGGGGTGTAAACCACCCGAAATTCTTGTTCCTCAATTACTAACGTAGGTGTAAAACACCCAGACACTTTTTGAAATGAGAAATTTTTATAATTTAGTTTAAAAAAGTACTAAATTTTGTTTTAAAATATAGCAAAATATATACAAAGAGTTTACATTTGGTAAAATGTTCGCACTATTGACCTATCAATTAATTTTTTTCCATATATCATAACTTATGGGTGTAATCCACCCAGCGTTAGTAACGGAGGGTTAAATATATTTAACTTTAGTTTTTTTTTTCAAAAGTCTAATCAAAGGACCTAACAAAAATAGCTTCAATGGTACCGTTTGATCAGTTGTTTTTTTTTAATGGTTCAAACTTTTGTAATTGTCTTAAAAACATGACTCAAAAGTTGCTTTTGTGGCAAAAATAAAATCAAGTAAAAGTTGCATTTCTGACTACCTTTCATATGACATAAAAATTATTTGGTAAACTTTTCCAGTTTTGCGAAAAAGTTGTTAAACTGTTTTTGTCATCAAAGCATCGAGGACACCTTATGAGTTTTTTTGCAGAACTTACTTTTTCCAGAATTTTGCAGAACTGCCTTTTTCATAAAACATCGTAGCCACAGAAAGAGAAAAAAGACTTGCAAATTAAAGTTTTGACTTTAAATTTTTTTACTTTCGTTTTGAAATAGCTATATTTTATTTTGTTATATATGGTTTTCTTATATTTTTCAAAAGCACCGCACAAAGAGGAGACACGCTAAATGCGTTTGCCGTCTATGTTTTCAGTTGTCTTTAACAAATTCTCATAAAAGTAGACTCTATATGGCAAAATGAATTGCTTACCGTGTCTCGCACCAAGTCCTGCCATCGTTTCATTTTACATAAACATGCAGTAATTTATGGACAGCTACTGCAACGTTGAAATTGGTTTAGGTACATACTAAGCAGTGGTTTGTTTGTAAAATATGTCATTTTTGTTTCATCGAGTTTCAAATCACAACGGTGCTAAAGAAGTTTCACTACAAAAAATTTATTTGAATTGTTTACTGATTTGCAAAAACATAATCTAATTTAGGGATGTGCAAGTTGAAGTCGACTTCTGCTTGATAATTTTCGACTTTTGGCAATCGTCTTTCTGATATTGAAAAAAGTCAAAAGCCGACTTTTGTTTTCGACTTTTACTTTCGACTTTTTTAATTTTATGCGAAACAAAAACCTTAACGCTAATCTGAGAACTGTCTTCTTTAAACTAATAAGCGAAATAGCTGTTTAACAAGAAATGCAGCTGCGTTGGCAACTCTTGATTCGATAAATGTAAAATAGTGGTCGGCAAAGTTAAAAAAAGATACTGTAAGTGGAAGTGTGATAAAGCAATTGCGTATCATCTGATTACGTTACACGCGTAACAAAATGTTTTAATGAAATTGTCACTATTTGAAAAGCAGGTGACAATTTTTATCAAAATTAATTATTTTTGAGCTTAAAATTGTGTTTTGAAAAAAAAAAAACATTACAACAAATACATAGAAATATCAATAATACTGGGTAGCAATTGTTACTTTGCCAGAATAGGACTGTTAATACAAATTTATATTCACAATATTCAAACTACGCTCAAATCGATTAATTTTTTATTATAGAAAACAGAGGAATGTTCTGCTTTAAGTCAAATTGGCAAGAATTTAAAACGAGTGCTTGCCATTGAAATCACAACAAAAAACTTACAATATTGAATTGGTAAAACCATACGCTTCTTTAACACTTCTAGATCCTAGGTTCAAAAAGCACGCATTTGTCTCATAGCGAACCAATTGCAAAACAGGCTTCGGGCCCTAACCGCCGAATTAACGTAAGTGCCACTTTTTCAAATTAATTTTTAGATGGCAAACGATTGCACGACAACAAAGTCGTCAACTCCAAAATTTCAAATCTCTACGTTAAACTGTTCTAAAGTTATATCTAACACAAAAATAAAATGTACATATACCGCTTATGCAAAAAAAAAAAACAAGGAAAATGTTTCTCTTGCAAAATTTGGTGTATAACGCATATGTTAATTTGGCGGTTAGGGCTGGATATTCAGCCCAATTATGAACTATTTTTCCTGGGGAGTCGGAAAAGGGAATTTTAATTTTTAAGATAGCAGATAGAGACATCAATTTTTTTTTACTTTCATAAATATTGAATGTTGATGAAGAAATTTGCAATACAAATTTCCAAACTGTTCTTAAACTTTATCTTGATAAAACACATTTTTCATATTGAATCATTTGTTTCTTAACTGCCCTACAAAAGCGGTACAAAAAAATTTTAAAAAAAGTCGAAAAAGTTAAAAAGTCGACTTCTAAAGGTTCAAAAAGTCGAAAAGTCGACTTTTACGTTTCAACGGTTGAAAAAGTCGAAGTCGACTTTTGCTGGCAGTTGCACATCCCTAATCTAGTTAAATCATGATATTTTCTTACTATGCGGTGATATTAATGTTAATCTTTTGTCGAATGATCCTATTCTAACAGTCGATGCTTGACCAAATATTTTCATCAGGTTTATAAAAAATTAATAATGAATAACAAATGAATAATGAATAAAAAATTAATATTGAATAACAAATAAATAATAAATAATAAATGAATAATGAATAAAAAATTAATAGTAAATAAAAAAATGCATAATGAATACAAAATGAACAACGAATCAAAAACGAATAATGAATAAAAAATTAATAAGGAAAAAAAATAAATAAAGAATAAGAAATTAATAGTGAATAAGAAATGAATAATGAATAAAAAATAAATTATGAATAAAAAATTAATAATGATTAAAAACTAAATAATTAATACAAAATTAATAATGAATAACAAATAAATAATGAATAAAAACTGAATATTGAATCAAAAATAATGAACAGCAATTTAATAATGAATAAAAAAATAACAATAAAACAAATGAATAATGAATAAATAATGAAAAATGAATAAAAATAAATAATTAATAAAACATGACAAATAAAAAAAGTAATAATGAATAAAAAATTATAATTGAATAAAAAATTAATAATAAATAACATGCTAAAAATAAATAAAAAATGAATAATGAATACAAAATTAATAATAAATAAGAAATGAATAATAAATAAAAAAATAATAATGAATAAAAAATGAGTAGTGAGTAAAAAATTAACAATGAATAAAATTAAAAGTAAATAAAAAAAGTCATAATTAATTAAAAATGAAAAATGAATAAAAAATCATAATTAAGAAAAACTAAACAGCGAATAAAAAAATGAATTAAAAATGATAATTGCATAACAAATGAAAAATGAATAAAAAATAATCATGAATAAAAAATGAATAATGAATAAAAAATGAATAATGAATAAAAAATTAATAATGAATAACAAATAAATAATGAACAAAAAATTAATAATGAATACAAATTTAATAATGCATACAAAATGAATAATGAATAAAAAATTAATAATGAATAAATCATGAATAAATAATGAATAATGAATAAAAAATTAATAATGAATACAAAAGAAATAATAAATAAGAAATAAATAATGATTAAAAACTAATGCTGAATTCAAAATGCATAATGAATAGCAAATAAATAATGAATAAAAAAGTAATATTGAATTAAAAATTAATAGTAAATAACAAATTAATAATGAACAAAAAATTAATACTGAATAAATAACGAATAACGAATAAAAACTGAATAATGAATACAAAATGAATAATGAATAAGAAATAAATAATTAATAAAAATTTAATATTGAATTTAAAATGAATAATGAAAGTTAACGCGTTTCCAACGCGTATATTAAAAAAATATAATTTGGCCGGCATTGGCTAGCTTGTGCTAGCCAATGCCCCACGGGCCAATAATTAAACTCACAATTTAAGTTTGTACAGAAATTAGTTTAATCAAACACTAACATAACAACACCAAAAATGACTGACTGAATTAATATTTTTTGGTAGCTTAAATACTAATTTTACAATAAGAAGAAGCATAATAATTAAAGAATAAGAAGAAGCAAATTATAACTCTAATACTAAGTTGTGCGAAAATGCATACACTGCATTTTCCCACAGTTCCAAGCTAGGTCTCTGCACGCGTATCCGGCCGCTAGTCCGATCGTCACGTAGGGCGCTCATGTTACATGTGTTTGGCTGTGACCGGCTGTCGTTGACTCCTCCCTCCTTAAAAATCTGCGTCTCGCAGATTATACTTCGACTGTCTTGTTTTGTTGATGACGTTGATCTTCGACCTTTATAACGGCTGGCACGATTCTTGGTAAGTTGAGGCTTCGATTTGATTTCCACCAAAAAAATGCAGCGATCATGACGATTCCGAGAATAACCACAAGGTCTGAAAACATAGAGAGCTTTATTTTTTTTGTCAAGTTACCCAATCGCTGAATATTGTTAAGCGTAGCTCCGTGAAGATATGCGATGTCGATTTTATCGGTTCCCTTGGTTACATTAGTAAGCAGTTGTGGAAGGGCTTGGACTCTGCTTATTGTAGATGTCGAGAAGATTCTCTCGTTTATATGGATTGTTTCGTTTTCCAATTGCACAATGTATGTGCCATCTAGATGCCTCGAAAAGTTTTTGGAGCTGACTATTCCTTTGAAATTAGACAAGAAAATTGTTTCGCCACCGACAAGTTCAACTACTTCTTCGGTGTTGGTCTTGAAGGTGCAATTGGCGTTCCCACCTTTGATTATTCTTACCACACAGCTGTCTTCTGGAATTTTAGCTAGTGATGCGGCCTTGCAGACTGTTGAATTTCTTATCGGTAGACATCCTTCTTTTAATCCGAATGTTTCTTTTTGGTTCACGAACATCTCATCAAACGGGATATCCACCTGACTGTTGTTAAAAATGGAGGCTCGTGCGAGAATGTGGTTGTAGTTCTCCTGCTGAACCTTTGGTAAAGAAATAATATAAAGGAGTATTGAATCGTTAGCGAAAATTGTTGGAGTGGCGAATTCTAGGGCTTCAATCTCGTTTTCATAAGGAAGAGTCTCAACTTCAGATAGCACTTTGCTCATCTCCTCACTGTCTAGAAGGTTTGTGTTGATTATTCCGTTCCTAGCCATTTGACAAGCTCGAACGATTTCATGAACCTGGTCCCATAAAATAAATGATTTTTCTAAAAGCCCTTGCTCCAGTCTATTGATTATTCTATTATCTGCGTCGTTATGCATCATTTCAATGAGTTTGTTGTATTTTGTGATGGCTTCATGAGTTACTTCGAACAATTCCTTGTTTATCTTATATTGTTGGTTGTTGTTTTCTATAATAGACTGCTCATTATGTAACACTGTGTCCCAATCTACAGCGTCTGGGTTGCCAGCGAGCCATTTCCATGCCGATCCTATCCAATTTATAGAGCGGGCTTCTCTTGGTTTTCTGCCTCTTAACTCGTGTAGACCCTTTTGATCTCGAGAAAGGTGATAATGTAGCAATGAAAGCGTGTCGGCTGTAGTTGATATGTTCTTTGCTGCTTCGTCGATCTCTGATGTCAGTTTTTCGAATCGTGCCAGGTCGATAACATGAACGAGGTTGAAATGTCCATTAAGGATATAACCGTTGCCTTGCCTTAATGTAACTAGAGGAGACTTGTATTCGTAGAGGTGAAGAGCGCATGCTGCTTTCAAGAAAAGGATTCTGCAACGATGGTGGGACTTAGCATTGGTAGTGGTTTGTGATGATAGGGTGGAATCTTAATATATCTTATTAAATAATTAGTTATTATATAAAAGTGTTTCTTAAATTAGTACATCTTACTTTCTCTCACTCTGAAATAAAATGTTAATTAATTATTCAAAAAAGCAATATTAAAGGTTATATTCGTCAATATTCTGAAAAAATATTTAAAATTAGTTTAAATGGAAACATTTGTTCTTTTTTAATTACTCTGAAATTAGAATTAGGAAATATTAATAAAATTATATACAAAAAAAATATTAAAAATTTGTTTAAAAATAAAACATTGATTCTTTCAAAATTATTCTGAAATTAGAATTAAAAAAATATTATTAAAATTATACATAAAAATATAAAAAATTGTTTAAAAATAGAACATTAATTCTTTTTTTATTATTCTGAAAATAGAGTTAGAAAATATTATTAAAATTATATCTAGAAACATTAAAATTTAGTTTAAAAATAAAACATTAATTCTTTTTTATTATTCTGAAAATAGAGTTAAAAAATATTATTCGAATTATATCTTGAAACATTAGAAATTAGTTTAAATAATAAAACATTAATTTTTTTCATTATTCTGACATTAGAATGAGAGTGGATTATAACAGTTATCATTATTTAAATTTAGTTTTAAGTTATGCGTTTTCATAGCATAATTTTTTTATTGACATGATTCAAAAACATTTATATTTTTACCTTAAAAGCTTTAACTTTTTGTCTAGCGGGAGTCGAACCCCGGTGATTTCTCACCCACGGTTTGCTAGAGCGAAAGTTTATGCTTTAAGGGTTTCGTATACATTTTTTGTCCCTTATGGACATCTTCATTAAATTTTTCAATTTATTCAATCAATTTATTTATATTTATTTTATATTTTTTATATGGGCTTTATGAATTTTTCGGCCATTCATTGTTGTGACTGTGACGTTATTGTCAGCAGCAACCGTTTCTTTTTTATAGAGTGGTTTTTGTTTGCCCTTAATCTGTTTGTCTTTGACAAAAATTATTTCACCCTGATTATATTTTCGGGGTTTTGTTCTTTTACAATTTATTCTTAAATTTCTGATTTTTTCGTTTTCCCCTATTAGCCCCCTTAAGTCTTCATTTAATTTATTTTGAAAATTGCTCACTGATTGGTAATTAATTCTTTCGCTTCTGTTAAAAAATATATCACTTGGCCTTCTTCTCGTAACGGAATGAATGGAATTATTATACCTATCTACCGCCACATTCATGAGCTCTCTAGGGGACAAACGGGTACCTTCGAACTTTAGACACCTGTAAATTTCAAGGATTATCGAATGCGCTCTTTCGACCTGTCCGTTCACTTCACTCCTTTGAGTGGGTGTACGATAAAACTCTATTCCCAAGGACGCCACATAGTTCGTTATCAACGGGCTCGACAACCCCCTTTCATTATCGGTAACAATCATTTTAGGAACTGTGAAGTAGTGCAGTAGCTTAATAAGTTTTTTCTTCAATTGAACAGCAGATTTATTTTTTATATAGAATAATTTGAGAAATTTTGAAAATTTGTCGATGCATGAAATAAATTTCATACCTTGAATCTCTAGTATGTCAACGTGAAGTATTTCGCAAGAATAGGAAGGTATTGGTGTGGGTTGCAGTTCAGGTTTTTGCGGATGTCTTTCATATTTATTTAACCGACAAGTCTCACACTGTTTGGTGTAATCCCTAATTTGTTGGCTCATTTTTGGGAAATAATATTTCTCCAAAATTTGATCATTGTTTTCGTTTGGATTTCTATGAGCTCTTTTATGTTCTGCGTCAATGATTTCAAAAATTCTTCCCTCATCTGTTACGTCTTCAACTACCCTTTGTGTTATGCGGATTTTGTAATTGGAAAAATGATTAATATAAACATCTTGCAAAAGTTGAATACATTCCTCAGGTATTTTGATACCATTTATAAGAGTTGGTATAAGAAGTTTTTTCAAATAATGAATGAGAATTGCCCTATTAATTACCCCGACTGAGATATGGTGTCGATGATACCCAATGTGTGGTTCTATGTGGCTATGTAGTTCCTTTTTTCCTTGCCTAAACACGAGTTGGTTACGAAAGACGTTTAGAGGAGCTTCGACATGTGGTATCAAATCTGAGGCGTCTTGCTCAGCACTGTGCATTGTTGAGCCTTCACTTGCTGTTACTGTACACTCGCTCCGGATGCTTTGCGATTCGCTTGCCGTTTCTGTCATTTCCCCGTCGCCAAGAGGATTCAGCATTTGTTCCGCAACTGAAGTCGGTGAATGAAATTTTTCAGTCTTTAGCCTAGAAAGAGCATCAGCCACGTAGTTTGATCTACCAGTTTTATAGATCAACTCGTGGTTGTACTCCTCTATTCGCGCCTTCCAACGTTTAAGTTTAGAGTTAAAATTCCTATTTCCTAAAGCATAGGTGAGGGGCTGATGGTCAGTAAAAATCTTAATTTTTCTTGCTCCATATAAATATGACCTAAGGTTATCGAGAGCCCACACAATTGCTAGCATCTCCTTTTCGTTCGTAGCATAATTTTCCTCAGTTTTGCTTAGGGATCTAGAAACGTAGGCAATTGGCTTGTCCTTACCTGGCTCCCCTGGTGACAAAACGGCACCTATTGCGTAATTCGAAGCATCGGTGGTTAGGTTAAATGGTTTATTAAAATCTGGAAAAGCAAGTATTTCAGAACAAGTGAGGAGCTCCTTTAAACTATCAAATGCAGTTAGGGCATCCTTGTCCAGCTTGATGGAAACTTTCCTTGATTGACTTGCCTTCACTTGAGAATTTTCGTTACGCGTGAGATTAGTCAAGGGCTTGGCAACCTTTGCGAAGTCTCGTATAAATTTCCTATAATAAGAAGTCAATCCCAGAAATGATTTTAATTCTTTTAAATTTGTTGGTGGTAAAATACGCCGTATAGCTTCTACCTTTTTCGGATCAGCTTTGATACCATCTGATGTTATTAAATAGCCCAAAAATTCTACCTCTGTTTTAAAGAATTGCGTTTTCTCCAAATTTACTCTAAGATTGGCTTCTAATAGTCGGTCAAAAACCTTAGTAATATTATTCAGATGCTCTTTGTTCGAGAACCTTTGTTTTGCTAAGAGCTGTATTTACGGCACCAGTTAGCTCGGTTATGGCTTGTTTGATCTCATACATTCCGTCGCGAGAAAGAATTTATCAGAAATAAGTGGTGAATGAGCGAACAAATTGTTTCAAGACAAAATCGAGAGTTTTAAAAAAAAAAAAATTTTTTGTAATAACACAATCGGTAAACGCGTAAATTTTCTACGCAAAAGTTGTACAATGCAATCGATAATACAATATGGAAAAAATGTTTTCTGTTTTATTTAAGTGGCAATAATGCAATTTGTGAGTAAGCAAATGTTTTAATTTTGTATAAATTTTCTAAGAAGACTTAAGGGTACTTACATTAAAATTTTCATCTTAATTTTTATTCGGTTTGTTTTCAAGTTGTTTCAGCCTTATTTTTTGTTTTTTTCTCGTTAAAGTTTCTTTATTGGATCCTCGTCACGATATCTCCAAAGTCTGCAAAGAAATTTGTGTTCAGGATCTGCTTGTTCCTTGGACCGATGCAATCGCCACACTTCCATTTGCGCTCTCTGCAATATGTTCTGATGTGAATATTGCAGACTGGTAACTTGCTTACTTGTTCTTTTCCCCACTATCTGGAGGGACTGTGTAATCCTTTTTAGAAGCTGCCCATCAGCGACTTACTCAGGCACAGTAGACCTCACGCCCCGCCAATAACCATCTGACACTTTTTTGTTAATAGAGTGTCCTGGAATATTGGTTGTGAGGAGATAGTTTTTTCCCTAAGCAATAAGCTGGAGGGTCCCCCTTACGGAGTGAATCGCAGCTTATTTTCCACCAAGTTCATCAAACTGGAGGGTCCCCCTTTCGGAGTGAATCGCAGTTTGTACCCCCCTCAAGTTACCAGTAACGCCAGGATAGTGTAAGGCAGACAGCTTCGGTCCCTGCTCGGGCGCCAGTTAACGCGTTTCCAACGCGTATATTAAAAAAATATAATTTGGCCGGCATTGGCTAGCTTGTGCTAGCCAATGCCCCACGGGCCAATAATTAAACTCACAATTTAAGTTTGTACAGAAATTAGTTTAATCAAACACTAACATAACAACACCAAAAATGACTGACTGAATTAATATTTTTTGGTAGCTTAAATACTAATTTTACAATAAGAAGAAGCATAATAATTAAAGAATAAGAAGAAGCAAATTATAACTCTAATACTAAGTTGTGCGAAAATGCATACACTGCATTTTCCCACAGTTCCAAGCTAGGTCTCTGCACGCGTATCCGGCCGCTAGTCCGATCGTCACGTAGGGCGCTCATGTTACATGTGTTTGGCTGTGACCGGCTGTCGTTGACTTGAATAGCAGATGAATAATGAATAAAAAAGTAATATTGAATAAAAAATTAAAAAATGAATAATAATAATAATAAAAATAATTAATAATGAATATAAAATAAATAATGAATAAAATTTAATAATGAATAAAACATGAATAATGAATAAAAAATAAATAATGAATAACAAATGAAAAGCAAATAATAAATAAATATGAATATTGAATAAAAAATAAATAATGAATAATAAATGAATAATGCATAAAAGAGTAATATGAATAAAAAATTAATAGTAAATAACAAATTAATAATGATCAAAAAATGAATAATGAATAAATAATGAATAAAAAATGAATAATGAATACGAAATGAATAATGAATAAGAAATAATTCTATTTATATAAAAATGGATGTATGTATGTGTGGGTAGGTGGCTATGTCACGTATAGACTCCAAAACCGCTGAACCGACCTTTATGAAATTTTCAGGGAAAATAAAGCCACATCCTGAGAGTGTTCCTGTGAGGTTTGGTAACGATAGGACGAGGGGGCGTGGTGCCTCCCATGCAAGCCAAATTCGCGCTATCGACCACAAAACCAAAAAAAGGATATATATCAGACGGTTTTGATCGTAAAAAACTAAGGTGTAGTAATTTTGTTCAGATGGTTACTGTCGGTAACTGTACAAAAAATGGGCGTGGTCGCAATATATATACGCCTTATTCGAAATCATGGCAATTCCAGAGTTCTACACATTTTTATAGTGAAATGCTGTGTAGGTGCTCCAAGTGGCGGTCACTATATACTTAAGCTTTTACGCCCACAAATCAATATCTATACATATAAAAAGCAAAACGATGTATGTCTGTCTGTGTGATGCCTATTGACTCCAAAACTACTGAACCGATTGACCTGAAATTTTGGCAGTCGAATTGGTTCAGGTTCGAGATGGTTGAGGAAAAAAAAAGTTGCCACAGCCCCCTATTACCGCCCACAAATCAATAAAAATGGTATATTTCAGTCGGTTTAGGTCGTATAAGGCTATAATTTTGTAATTAAGTTTGAACGGCTACTGTTGACAACTGTACTAAAAATGGTTTCCACGCCCCCTTTTACCGCCCACAATTCAATGAAAATGCTTTATTTCAGACGGTTTTAGTCGTATAAGGCCTAAATTTGGTAATATAATTTGTGTGGTTACTGTCATCAACTATACAAAAAATTGGTTTCCACACCTTATTTTTCCACCCATTAATCAGTGAAAATGCTATATTTTAAGCAGTTTTGGCCGTTTAAGACTAACATTTGATACTTAAGTTTGTAAGGTTACTTTCGGCAACTGAACTAAAAATGGGAGTTATCACTATATAGCCACACCCATTGTTTGAAAAATTAATAAAATTGACTACTGGGTCGATTGAGCTAAAATTTTGGTTTAGTTTGTATGGTTACTGTCACCAACTTTTAGATGGTATAAGAGAAATATTTTGCTGCACCCCTTTTTACCGCTTACAAAACAACAAAAATTCTATATTTCGCACGGTTTTGATCGTATTAGATTAAAATTTAGTTCATATGGTTACTTTCGGCAGCTATACTGAAAATGGTGAATATATGTGGCATTTCTTCACATTTTCGTATATGGCAGTAAGGTGACTGTGGCAGAACAACGTCTGCCGGGGAATACAAGTCTTATATATAAAAAATGTATACATTTTGATGTAACCACTAACTGCAAAAACTGGTGGACCGATTTAAACCGGGGTACGTTAGGAACATAGATGGGCACTTTGCAGTTCCAGTAAATTTGCAGTAAAAATAAATTTTTAGTTAATGAAAGTCAATTTGCATTACCAGTAAATTTTTACTGATTTCTGAAAAAAATTGCAGTAAAAATAAATGTTTACTGATTACTTTAAAAAATTGCAGAACAAATAAATTTTTACTGATTATGAATTCAATTTGATTTACCAGTAAGTTTTTGCTGATTACTGGAAAAAAGTGCAGTAAAAATAAATTTTTACTGATTACTGGAAAAAAATTGCAGTACAAATAAATTTTTACTGATAATGAAATTCAATTTGCATTACCAGTAAATTTTTACTGATTACTGAAAAAACTTCAGTAAAAATAAATGTTTACTGATTACTGCAAAAAAATTGCAGTAAAATTTTGTTTTCACTGATTACTGAAAAAATTGCAGTATAAATTTATTTTTACTGACCTTCAGATTAACCCTTCCATAAGTATTTTGAAAGAAAATATCATTGATGTTTGGAATAATTCGATTGAAAGTATGCCCAATAGAGTGCGAGCTGTAGTAATAGCTAGAGGCGGAAATACTCGATACTGACAAAACTGCAATCAAAATACTTTCTAAAGACAAAAAATCAATGTATTTAACTAACTCATTTAAATTTTTATCATTGAAATAAAATTAAAATTATAATTTGACTTCGAACTTGAATATTTCGTTTTATTACTCTGCGTTCTAACTGACTGTAAAGCCATATATTAATTTTTTCAAAAAGTTGAAAAATTGCGTTCAAGTTTACTTTTCTCAAAAAACAGTAAATGCATAGGCAAAAAATGTGCACATTTTAAATACACCAAATATAAGGAAAACGTAAACACTTAAATAAATACCACTAAAATTAACACAATCAGATAACAATTAAAAGTTCTGTGTTATTTCGAGTGTACATTTAGATTCGAATATCCTTCACACAGGACACTGTGAGTAAAAATCAAGAAACGCTTCTTGTTTGGCGGGATATTGTTAGTTAAAGTCTATATTTACTTTTGCTTTAATACATATATAGTTTTTCTTACAAAAATCAAAGCATTTATAGATCGTTAATTTTCACAGTTTTTCTCAAAAAACAACTTTGTCTTTGCGGGAAAGGGAGACTACTTCGGAGACGTCTTAGATTGTGAAATTCGAAAAAAATTTTAATTCGATACGCCCTTATGAGCACTTCATTTTTAAAAAATATTCTGCAAGATGCAAACTTTCAATGCCAATATCTTTTAAAGCGAGTTAACTTTGCAAAACCCTTATAAGGTTTTGTTGGTTTAGATCAGTACCATCGATCTGCGCTGGTCGCTTTTTTGTTAGATTGCATGACCCTTGAATTGTCGCATAGTGTAACATATTAATAATGAATAAAAAATTAATAATGAATAAAAAATTAATAATGAATAAAAAATGTATAATGAATAAAAAAAGAAAAATGAATAAAATATGAAATGAATAAAAAATTAATAATGAATAAAATGAATAAAAAAATTTATAATGAATAAAAAATGAATAATGAATAAAAAATGAATAATGAATAAAAAATGAATAATGAATTCAAAAAGAATAATGAATAAAAATTGAATAATGAATAAAAAATTAACAGTGAATAAAAAAATAAAAAATTAACTAAAACTTAAAGTGAATGAAAAACTAATAATTAATAAGAAATTAAAAATGAATAAAAAAATTAATGATGAATAAAAACTGAATAGCGAATAAAAAAAGAATTAAAAATGACAAGTGAATAACAAATGAATAATAAATAAATAATGATAAAAAAGCTATTATGAATAAAAAATAATTATGAATAAAAAATTAATAATGAATACAAAATAAATAACAAATGAATAATGAACAAAAAATGAATATGGAATAAAACATTAATACTGAATAACACATGAATAATGAATAAAATTTGGATATTTATTAAAAAAATCAATAATATATAACAAATAAATAATAAATAAAAATGAAAAATAAAAAAATAATGAATAATGTATAAAAATTTAATAATGAATACAATATGAATAATGATTAAAAAAATTAATACTAAATAAAATTTAATAATGAGTAAAAAATTAATAATGAATACAAAATTAATAATGCATAATAAATAAATAATGAATTAATACTGAATGTGGAATAAAAAATGAATAATGAATAACAAAATAATAATGAAAATAAATTAATAATGAATAAAAAAGGAATAATGAATACAAAATAAATAATGAATAAAAATTAATAATGAAAAAAAACTGAATAGTGAATAAAAAATGAATAAAAAATTAATATTTAATGACAAGTGTATAATGAATAAAAAATTAATAAAAATTAATAATGAATAAAAACTAATAAAGAATAAAAAATCAATAATGAATAAAAAATAAATAACGAATAAAATATTAATAATGTATAAAAAAAAAGAATAATTGAAAATTCTGAAATTTTTTGTGAATTGCATTCATTGTTAATAGCATTTTTTTTCTTTTTTCAGATACTGCCCGGATTAGCCGGAACATTCAGAATGTACCTACGTACTAAAACATACCCCATATTGACAATAATTGGCTTTTCAGCGGAATTTAAAAACTGAATATATAAAACGCATATTTAAGTATAGGTATATGATTCTATATAAATAAGCAACATCGAATTAAATGATAGTGATTATAAATTTAAGGTACTCGAAATAACAATCCTGATTTCAAAAATAATCCAAGACACTACCCATTTTAACTGGTTTGCGGCCATTCAAATGAATAAAAAAATTGATTCATTATTCTTAATAACTAAAATGAAGAATTTAAATGAACAATTAATATTTTTTTAATCGAATGTGAAGTAAAAATATAAAAAAAAATTATTTTATGAATTTGTAACTCTACCTTTATCACATAACATACACAATTGCATTACGCTGAACTATATAAATCGGAAAGACTGTGAATCGTGCAATGCTCAGAACGGCCAAAAAAGGCGCAAAACATTCTTGTCGTGTAAGAAAATGCAAAGAAATTTATATGCCTTAAACACAACACCACGCAGAAAATTTGTCAGTGCCATGGCCACGCTGCTGATTAGTTACAAATACAGCACAACAGTTCAGCAATCGTTAACTCATTTTTAGTTTTTGTAAATCTGTGTTTAAAAAAAATATAAATCAGTCAAAAGTTAACTTGTGCCATGAAAAAAAGTAAGTTTACTTTTAAGTCATCCTACCCCCTAAATGACAGCCACACACAGATGTAGTGTCTAACAATACTTCTACATAATAGGCAGTCGCACCCTCAGTTAACCCTCTGATGGGTGAGAAGGTCTCTGGGAACCTTTTTAATTTTCAAACTGAAATTACTCCTTGATAGTCCATGAGAGATATACCCGACCTGTATATTTATTCCAAGGGAGTTTTATGCAGAATCGTTTTAAAATGATGAGCAGTTATTCCCATACAGAGACCGCACCCGCTTCACACAATACATTCCGTCGAAGCCTGCCAAGTATGGTATAAAGGTATGGTGGTTGTGCGACTCGAAATCATTTTATCCTGTCAAAGGAATAATTTACTCTGGTAAATTGCCTCACAAATCACGAGAGGTCAATCAAGGGCAGAATGTTGTACTTCAACTTGCGCAGAGTTATTTAGATGCAGGCCGCACAATTTATGCTGATTAATTTTTCTCCACTTTGGAATTGGTGCGTATTTTGATCAGGAAGAAAACTGTATATGTTGGAACAGTGCGCTGGAATAAGACATTTGTGCCACAGGAGTTCCAAAAAAATCGTATGCGTCCTGTCAACAGCACATTGTTCGGCTTCAACGAATTCGATATAGCGCTGCGTTCATATGTGCCCAAGAAGAACAAAGCGGTAATTTTGCTGTCCACACTACATTATACTTGCTATTTTGGACTACAACGCCAACAAATCAGGCGTAGATACAATGGACCAGATGCTTGGCACGTATACATGCAAGCACTCAACAAACCGCTGGCCACTGGCCATGTTTTATAATATGGTGGACGTTGCTACATTAGCAGCATTTATTTTATGTAATGAATTGCAGCCAATTCGAAGAAGTGACAGACGACGGTCATTCCTGATGATGATGAAAAAACAATTGGCAGTACCAAATATAGAGGAACGAGCTCTCAGCAACCCCATAACCACATATCCGAGGATACGGAACGTAATGGAAGCATTTGATGTAAAGGTGAGAAAAATCAATACTTATGTTTAAAAGCAGAATAACTACATAATTTTGTTAGTATATAAAAAAAAGTTCTGGAATTCATTTAAAATTAATAATTAATAAATAATAATAACAAAACAAAAAAAAAAAGAAATTGGAAAAAATTTTCGTTCAAAATTCCATACAAGTACAAATAGGTCCTTGCGGACCTTGAACTGCATATAACGACAACGGATGACTCACCCATCGGAGGGTTAATGCACTAGAAGCATTAGATAACTGCCCGCTTAATATTCCAAATATATACGTGCTCTTAAAAGTTAAAGCTATTCTACTACTACTGCTTTAAAAAATAAACAAAAAATTTAAAAATAAAAACGAAAAAATATCGTAAACTTTTTTATAAAAATTTTTCTTATTATTATGATTATCACAAACTTTTGTATGTATGTTTGTCACAAAAATAAATTTACACCCCCTCCATTGCAAAAAGCTATTTACGCCACTGTCTGACAAGCTTAATGTGTCCCTTACCACTAATATAAGTAGTCTTGGAGTGAGAAAAAATACTTCATTAAATGAATTCTACTGCACATTTTAGTAATACTGTGACTTCCATTCCAGGTTTATATGTTCCGCATTTATTTGATTTCACACCTGTAAGTGAAATTTACCAGTGGGTGATGATGGTATTCCCTTCCAATTAATAAAACTTCCCTACCTTACATCATAAGTCCACTAACACACATTATAAATCACTAATTTATACATATATCTTTTTTTTAAGATCAAACAACCATGGCGTGCGCCTAATACAAACAAGGTTTGGTCTTTGACCTGAAAAGAAAGGGAAAGATTATTTAGAGGAATTGATTGGAACCATATGTGAAGTATTGCTTTGGCGAAACAAACGTGAAAGACAATTTAAATTGTTTTTAAACGAGGCTAGTGTTGTCCCTTTACCTCGGCAAGCATTTTCAGCCCTTAGTTGTGTTCCTGTCCTTTAGTTCTACATTTTCCACAATTTATTTTTGGATTTGTAGCTTTCCATAATTCTTAAAAGTATGAAAGAACCTAAAAGTGAAAAGAACCATGCCAGAGCCTGGATTTGAACCAGGGACCTTTGGGTTGATAGTCAAGCGCACTCTCTACTAGACTACAAATACCTCCTCATTACCAGGTATTTGAAAAATTGCTACTGTTTTGCCAATCATCAAATACATCCGGACCTAATGACCTTAGGCAAATTACCATCCTTTCCCCTTTGTCTAAAAAAAAAAATCATGAGCCAACAAATCAATTAGTTCTTACAGGCAAATATTCTTCTTTCCATATCATTGGTACTACCAAACTCCATGTTGTGTCTAAAAATGTTAATCTTGATTTTTGTATGAATTCGTCATTGTCTTATATCGATCTTGTAAATATTGTGGTCCAAAAAGTTTATTATATCCTTCGAATTCTAACAATATCCGCTAATTTTTGTATTCTTGAAAGAAACTCCACCAGTGAAGCAACTTATTTTAGAGGTAATAACCTACTCCGAAATAGTATATAGCAAATTTGATTTATCCTCTTTGCTTTAAATAAATATCGCTTATAATTATGCAACACGTTTTGTGTATGGCTTAAATAAATTTCACCATCTGTCAAGCTTTAGAAATGCGATACTTGGTTATGGATTGTCTGGATAATTAAGTGCTAGGATCTGTATTTACCAACACAAAATTATACACACTAACAGCTCAATTCTGGCAAGGTATCAATTGTTACCCAGTATTTTTATTATTTCTATGTGTTTGCTGTAATCTTGTGATTTCAAAACAAAATTTTAAGCTCAAAAAACAAAATTGTTGAATTGTGACTATCTGAAATTTCTATCAATATTTATTATTTTTGAGCATCAAATTTTGTTTTGAAATCACAAAATTACAGCAAACACATAGAAATAATAAAAATACTGGGTAAAAATTGATAGTTTGCCAGAATACACCTGTAAGATTCTTCACTGTCTTTATGTAAAATTACAGTTCAGCATATCCAGATATAATCTATTAATCATCCCCAGGAGTAGCTTGCTAGTTCTAATCTAAAGTTTTTCTAATAGTTTTTCATTAATGCCGTTCGTTGACTTACGAGGAGGAATGCGTTGCCTCGTAGATTGAGAGAAATCTCTCGGACTGAGACATTTAGAAAATCTATTTTTACCTAATTTTCTTCTCTTTAAGTTCTTAAATTATATTTTCCTTCTGTATTTCTTTTTCCCCCTTTCATTTCGAAAAAATACAACATTTTTTCTTCCCTTTTTGTAAATTCTGACCTCTTGAGAAAACAAGTAGTGACCTCTAAAATGAAATCGTGTACTTTTCTCGAAAATGTTGACCGCAAAAGTAGAAAAAAAAATCGGAATTCTCATAGATGGCAAATGCAACATTTTTTTGAGAAACGAAAACGCCATAAGTTGCAAGCTAACTTAAAATTTTAGCTTACAGTTGACAATTTTTAAATTTAATAGCAAAATGAGTTTAAACTTTTAAAGCTTATTAATTTTTCATTCAACAAGGTATTCACTGTATTGTTAAACATCATACACTTATAAAACGGCGTATTCTATAAAAAAAACCACAAATACGAATAAATACCAAGTGTACATAATTTGTTTGGTTTTGTTTAAAATTTGTACTCAGTTCTTTTTTCATAAACTCATTTTATTCAAACATATTCGCTCTTATCCAGTCCAAATGCCCCTCAACAGCCGTAAAAATATCTGGATATGTGTAGGAACATTCAGGACGACCAAATGCTACCATACCAACTAGATAATAGTGAGCAGGCTCATCATTTAATCTTGCCAAGCCCATCAAAGCTGAACTTCCCAAATACTTTGATCTACCCGAGCAGGTAAAGGCACAGATACTCGAAGTGTTACGCAATGTTAGA
This sequence comes from Dichetophora obliterata, assembly GCA_963920525.1. NCBI lineage: Eukaryota > Metazoa > Arthropoda > Insecta > Diptera > Sciomyzidae > Dichetophora > Dichetophora obliterata. The sequence goes on from OY986437.1 coordinate 87,616,344, forward strand.
TTATTCGAAAATCGATAGAGGTTTGCACATTCCTCCAGAGTGACGACTTGCACAAACATTTTGCTTTTTTTCATTTCAGCAACATCTTCAACGGCCACTTTTAGCCAGCCAGACAGCTGTAAATGGTTCGGTGAATAAAGTTGCTGTGGCACAGACAGTTTGCTGGGCAGACAAATTGGCCGAATATAGTCCGAATATGTAACTGATTCATTCAAACGTATCAAAGCGATATTATTGGCAAAGGATTTCCGATTGTAGTTATGATGTATGATGATCTCTTCGATGTCATAATATTTGGGTATTGGTGCACAACGTCCGCTGTCATCGCAGTCCATTTCACTTATGTTGTTAGCCGCATTCCAATCGCCCACAATTACGGCTTCTGGTTGCGCAGTAAAACGAAAACAATTGGCATTAGTCAGCAAATAACGCTGATTAATCAGCATAGCGCTACATCTATAAATAGGCTGTGCTGTTTCATCTTAAAATTTGCAGTTCGGAATAGACAAAACAAGACAAAAACAAGTTTGTAAAAATAAGCAAAAATAATAAACACAAGCAGTTTATGCAGAGCTAAGTACATACCTGTTATATATGCGATTCTGCCCATCCAAGGGAATTCATCTAACTCCGTTATGTTTTTCCCATTGCTGATGTAAGCTGCATTTGCTATGCCACATTCACCCGGTTGTGGCAGTTGATTCTGACCTTATTGATTTGCAAAAAAAAAGGTAGAAAAACGTGTATTAAAGTATTGCGTACAAGACTGAGTAGATTTAATAAAATCTTACCTACAACAAAGCAATACGGCAACAATATACTCGCATACAGAAGCTCCAGCTGCCTAATCATTATTAGATCTTGGACAACCTCTAATGTCACAATTCAATGTTCAAATGAACATAAGCTTGTATGCGCTATGTTATTCAAGCAGTTGTAAGAGCTATATTTAATGTGATGATCGTATCGTTTTGATAGATAATTTTTTGGTTTTTGGCTGTTTGAATAAATTTATTGGTGTAAGGTTTAAATAGAAAGGGAAAGTGAATAATAGAACACTAGTCATTCTCATACATATTGTTGGTCGAAACTAAAGCATCTAAAACCAGTTAGTTCTGTTCAGTTTTATTATTTTTAAGAGTTATACGCAGTTTATAACTTAATAAACTCAATAATCAATAATTTTTTTTATTGTATTTCCGCAATGTACATATATATACTTCAATATAAAAATATCTAATAAGTTCATATCGATCCAAACAAATTCACAGACAAATTCAACTATTTTTTAAAATTATCTAACAGCCAATTCAATATAAAAATATCTAATAAGTTCATATCGATCCAAACAAATTCACAGACAAATTCAACTATTTTTTAAAATTATCTAACAGCCAATTCTAAATTTACTCATTGGAAATTAAGTCCTTTTGTCTAATTAAATAGACTATATTCTTTTTCTTGATTGTATGTTCAAACTTTATATAAATTTTATTAAATGCAAGATAACAACATTAAACATCTATTGTCACGTGTCGGGCGGTTCCAGTCAACCAACGCTGCAAATCGTTGTGTTTGATTACAAACTTTAGCGAAAGTAAATGACAAGTGGAAGAAATATTTGAAAGCCAAATTTTTTTACACATAATCATGTTTCCGGCGTAAAAATATTAAAAATAAAGCCCACATTTTATTTAAAAAAATTTATTTACATATCGTCACGTGGAGACAAATCACGTAACGTGTCTGACAATGTTGTAGTTCAATTGGGTAATTAAGTTATTTGGTAGTTAAGTAATTATGTTATATAGTAACTTAAAGCCAATTTTTTCCACATTTACTAAAACAAAAGGCTACGAAACATTTACTAAACATTTACGAAAAAGAAAAACTACATTTGTGAAACAGTGCAGACGATTTGATCATCATGGTAAATGAATTAATGGTGTATAAACTGTAAAGTTTTAATTTCTTGGTTGACTTTTCTGTGAAATGCCCCATTTAAAACTTTGAATGGAGATTTTTTTCAAAACTGCGTTTTCAAAATCAGTGAGTGAAATTTCTCGTAAGGGTTTCAACCGATCAGTCTCAAATTTTTGGTATGGTTATGGTTATGGTTATGGTTTGGTTATGGTTATGGTTATGGTTATGGTTATGGTTATGGTTATGGTTATGGTTATGGTTATGGTTATGGTTATGGTTATGGTTATGGTTATGGTTATGGTTATGGTTATGGTTATGGTTATGGTTATGGTTATGGTTATGGTTATGGTTATGGTTATGGTTATGGTTATGGTTATGGTTATGGTTATGGTTATGGTTATGGTTATGGTTATGGTTATGGCTATGGTTATGGTTATGGTTATGGTTATGGTTATGGTTATGGTTATGGTTATGGTTATGGTTATGGTTATGGTTATGGTTATGGTTATGGTTATGGTTATGGTTATGGTTATGGTTATGGTTATGGTTATGGTTATGGTTATGGTTATGGTTATGGTTATGGTTATGGTTATGGTTATGGTTATGGTTATGGTTATGGTTATGGTTATGGTTATGGTTATGGTTATGGTTATGGTTATGGTTATGGTTATGGTTATGGTTATGGTTATGGTTATGGTTATGGTTATGGTTATGGTTATGGTTATGGTTATGGTTATGGTTATGGTTATGGTTATGGTTATGGTTATGGTTATGGTTATGGTTATGGTTATGGTTATGGTTATGGTTATGGTTATGGTTATGGTTATGGTTATGGTTATGGTTATGGTTATGGTTATGGTTATGGTTATGGTTATGGTTATGGTTATGGTTATGGTTATGGTTATGGTTATGGTTATGGTTATGGTTATGGTTATGGTTATGGTTATGTTTATGGTTATGGTTATGGTTATGTTTATGGTTATGGTTATGGTTATGGTTATGGTTATGGTTATGGTTATGGTTATGGTTATGGTTATGGTTATGGTTATGGTTATGGTTATGGTTATGGTTATGGTTATGGTTATGGTTATGGTTATGGTTATGGTTATGGTTATGGTTATGGTTATGGTTATGGTTATGGTTATGGTTATGGTTATGGTTATGGTTATGGTTATGGTTATGGTTATGGTTATGGTTATGGTTATGGTTATGGTTATGGTTATGGTTATGGTTATGGTTATGGTTATGGTTATGGTTATGGTTATGGTTATGGTTATGGTTATGGTTATGGTTATGGTTATGGTTATGGTTATGGTTATGGTTATGGTTATGGTTATGGTTATGGTTATGGTTATGGTTATGGTTATGGTTATGGTTATGGTTATGGTTATGGTTATGGTTATGGTTATGGTTATGGTTATGGTTATGGTTATGGTTATGGTTATGGTTATGGTTATGGTTATGGTTATGGTTATGGTTATGGTTATGGTTATGGTTATGGTTATGGTTATGGTTATGGTTATGGTTATGGTTATGGTTATGGTTATGGTTATGGTTATGGTTATGGTTATGGTTATGGTTATGGTTATGGTTATGGTTATGGTTATGGTTATGGTTATGGTTATGGTTATGGTTATGGTTATGGTTATGGTTATGGTTATGGTTATGGTTATGGTTATGGTTATGGTTATGGTTATGGTTATGGTTATGGTTATGGTTATGGTTATGGTTATGGTTATGGTTATGGTTATGGTTATGGTTATGGTTATGGTTATGGTTATGGTTATGGTTATGGTTATGGTTATGGTTATGGTTATGGTTATGGTTATGGTTATGGTTATGGTTATGGTTATGGTTATGGTTATGGTTATGGTTATGGTTATGGTTATGGTTATGGTTATGGTTATGGTTATGGTTATGGTTATGGTTATGGTTATGGTTATGGTTATGGTTATGGTTATGGTTATGGTTATGGTTATGGTTATGGTTATGGTTATGGTTATGGTTATGGTTATGGTTATGGTTATGGTTATGGTTATGGTTATGGTTATGGTTATGGTTATGGTTATGGTTATGGTTATGGTTATGGTTATGGTTATGGTTATGGTTATGGTTATGGTTATGGTTATGGTTATGGTTATGGTTATGGTTATGGTTATGGTTATGGTTATGGTTATGGTTATGGTTATGGTTATGGTTATGGTTATGGTTATGGTTATGGTTATGGTTATGGTTATGGTTATGGTTATGGTTATGGTTATGGTTATGGTTATGGTTATGGTTATGGTTATGGTTATGGTTATGGTTATGGTTATGGTTATGGTTATGGTTATGGTTATGGTTATGGTTATGGTTATGGTTATGGTTATGGTTATGGTTATGGTCATGGTTATGGTTATGGTTATGGTTATGGTTATGGTTATGGTTATGGTTATGGTTATGGTTTTGACCTTTATGAAGTAATTTGATGGACTTCTACAAAACAATGCACGAACTAACACTACCGACCCATAGAATATAGATTTTTCCTATGAAATCTTATTATCAAAGTAACTTGTTGATTCTCATCATACTACTGAATTTGCATTGAGTTTCTTATCATTGTGAATTCAGTATAACAGTTTATAAAAAAAAACAGCAGATGCATCGCTGGACACACGAGAGAAGCGAAGCATTTTCGCATATTCATACGTTTATAATTTAATGGGTTTATTTAAATTGAAAAATTTTAAATATCTAAAATATGTTAACTAAAAAAAATAGTATTCCAACCATTAAATTTTTTTGCCTTACATTATTATTTTGCATTAATTTTGAGTTATTTTTGTAAATGTTGATGAAATTATTGTGTTTTAATATTTAAAATATCAAACGTATTTTATATACTAGATGTTATGTCATCGATATTTCTAGCAATTATTACATCAATAGTTGTCCTTATCGTGGTGTGCAAATATTTGGATCGCTTATCATTCCCAAATTATATTTATCAAGACAACATAGTTTAATTACTAAAATTTTTATAAAATTGGTTTTTTTTTATATTTCAAAAGTATAGTCTTTCTGACGTTATTTTCACTTCTACAGCCGATTTAGTAGGTGTCGAGCCTCAGTGTGTCGTCTAGATTCATTCTCTTTACACCCATTTATCTCGAAACTACTTTTTTTCTGCATGGTGTTGTAGGAAAACAAAAACTATTCAGCCGAATCATCTGAAATTTCAATGTGCTATTCATAACATCAGTGGCTATCGCTGGAACTAGAATCAAAGTTTTATTTAAAAAACATCGTATATTTCACTTAATAACTGATAAAAAACAAGCTGTTTTAAGAACTTAATTTGCAATAGCGTGTCAATCTGTCAATTTTTCATATCTTTTTTCGAGTGCACTAGAGTTGACCATGCAAAAAAAAATTTTTAATATTTTATTTGCAATTCCATTTGAAATAAGTAAACAATTAAGACTTTTTTGTTTATTCCAAAATTTTTCAGTTTAATAAGGGTATCACCTCAAATTACTTGAACAACTCAGGGGGACAAAATTTTAATTTTTGTATTTTCCCAGCCATATTTGTATTATTTTGGACTAAGCTTGGTGCGCTGATTTCATCATCATTATGTAATTTCTCATCAATTACAACAGTTTGAGCCCTTGGGGAGGTCTTTTTTAAATAAGGTCCACTGTATTGTGCACTTATAGTGCTTAATAATATTTTTGTTTTTATTTTTAAGATAAATAGAAAACTCATAATCTATAACACAGCCCATGCCCCTTTTCCTTGAGAGCGTCTCATTGAGCACCATTTTGAACTAGATCAGCAATTTTTTAAATAAAAAAAATATTTTTTTTTATGATGAATGAGTTTTGCAATATACCTAAAAAGTTTAAATACCGTTGTTCAATATTTTAACTTTTTCAATAATTTTTTTAAAACAATCCTAAAAATACCTTACATTTTCGAGCGCTAGACCACCGGTCTTGTCTTAAGTGCCTATTAGGGAGTCCAATCCCGGAAGCTTTTCTCGATTCCAGGATTATCGGGATTGAAAATCTCAGTCCCGGGATCCCGGGATTAGTTCAGGATTGAAAATTTTAAGAAGTAAATTATTTAAAACATTTTTAATACAATTTTTTGTTATGTTTTACTTGAAACTAAAAAATTTAGATGAATTCGTTTATCATTCCCAAGTAACAAACACAAAACAAAAACAAATTAAGGGTATTCACAATTGCGTTGTTTTCAGTGTAGTTAAAAAACCCCGTGGTATTGATTCCACACTTTAACGAGCGGTTTTTATATTTTTTGTTGTTTTACATGATATCTCAAAAAACCAAAAATGTGGTCATTTTAAGTGGCCCAATGATATGTAAGTGCGTGAAGATAAATTCGTCAATCTGACGCTAACTTAGCGAAGACTCAAACCAATAATTTTGATCCGCAAAAAGTTAAATTCGTACTTTTTGCTAAGTACGAATTTAATTTTGGGAGGATATTAAATTCGTTCTTTTTGCAAACTACGAATTTAATTTTTGGGAGGAAATTAAATTCGTTCAACTTGCAAAGTACGAGTTTAACTTTTGAATCGAATTTAGCTTTTGGCACAATTTTGAGTGCACAATTAAGACGTTTGCCATAAATATTTTTTAAAAAGTAGTGAAACTGGAGTTCATGGTACAAAGTTTCAATACAAAAATACGAAAATTCTCAAAATCTGATCGAAGAATGTTTTTGAAATGCTAATCATTTGACAGGTGATTACCCCACTTTATAACGATATATAGTTTATAAGCGCACGATTAAGACGTTTGTCGTAAATATTTTTTAAAAAGTAGTGAAACTGTCGTTCATGGCACTAAGTTTCAATGCAAAAATTCTCAAAATCTGATCGAAGAATGTTTTGAATTCATATCATTGAACAGGTAATTACCCAATCTTTATAACGATATATAGCTTATAAGCGCACGATTAAGACTTTTGCCATAAATATTTTTTAAAAAGTAGTGCAACTGCCGTTCATGGTACAAAGTTTCAATGCAAAAATTCTACTTTTTAAAAAATATTTATGACAAACGTCTTAATTGTGCACTCATATTGTGCCAAAAGCTAAATTCGATTCAAAACTTAAACTCGTACTTTGCAAGCAGAACGAATTTAATTTCCTCCCAAAAATTAAAGTAGTTTGCAAAAAGAACGAATTTAATTTCCTCCCAAAAGTTAAATTCTTACTTTGCAAAAAGTACGAATTTAACTTTTTGCGTATCAAAAGTTAGTTAGTTTAGTTTGAGTCTTCGCTAAGTTAGCGTCGGATTGACGAATTTATCTTCACGCTCTTTTGATATGTTTAACGAACGTGGTTTTTATGGTTCCATAAACAACTGATCGGTTGCCAGTTATTTTTTAATTGCAAAAATTAAAGAAGCTCAAAATGCAAGTTAAACTTTTTATGCCATATATTAATAAAATATATCAAAATGGATAGTTAATTTATTTTAATAGTAAAAAAAGCTATAGTGGGAGGTTTCCAACCACAAATTCTATTTTAAAGGGTGCTAATAAATGTGATTTTCAACTATGGCAAAAAAAAAAAACAATACCACTATACCACACAATTGTGAATGCCCGTATTGTTAATCAACACACAAAACATAAATTATATTAATGACTAGCAAATTGTATTAATATAAACTTTTCAGTGGATTTTCCCAATAAATTGGACACATCAGAAAGTCATTTTTATTTGAATTTATTATGCAAAGCTTTTGTTTAAATCAAATTATTTGGTTCTATGAAAAAAAGATGGACCAACATGACAAAAATAAATTTAGAGAGATATTTGACATAAAAGTCAGTTGGACTTTCGGTTTTGTACCGAAGAAAAGAAAAAAATGTTGGCCTATTTTATAAGAAAAAATGAACCGGACCAAAATCAAATTTATGTTTTTTATCTATATTCGCTTTAATTATGAGAATATTAAGAGGGTTTAAGAAACAAAGAAACTAGGCGACCGTAGCCTAGTGGGAAGAGTGCGTCGCCCCTAAGCTAAAGAACCGCGGTAGCCCGCGTTCAATTCTAACTCAGACAGAAAGTTTTTTCAATTGAATTAATTTTTCTGCTTAGACAATGGCAAACCTAAGAGAATAAAAATTGCCATGTAAAGCTTCTTGAGAACATAAGCCGTTCGGAGTCGGCATAAAACACGTAGGTCCGGATTTCGGTTATTTGTGATCAAACATTTAATAACATGCACAACAAATTGATCAATAGATGCTATGCCAAAGTCTTTCCAAGAGCTGAAATGGCCAGTTTATTTTTTGTATGAAACAAAGACCTAAAGGGTTGAAAAACCTTTAAGGGATTAAAAAAAGGACTTTGTGCCGACCAAGAAAAAAAATTTTTTCTTTGTACAAGTTTGCAAAACACAAGTAGTGCAAGTTATAATCAAAGGTATGTTTTTTCATCTTATAAGGACCTAAATGAAAAATATTATTTTGTTCTTAGATTAGCCTAGCGATTGAAAGTGTTAAAGAACAAAAAATATAAAAAAATAAAATACAGAACAGTTTAGGGTATAACTATATAAATGTTACACTTTTTTTTTGTACACCGTCTACATGATTTTTTGTGTTTAAGACAAATTAATTTTGGAAAAGACTTTTCAAAATTAAATTTTTTGTTTTAATTGTTTTTAAAGTAATTCTTTAGCTGATCAACGTGTTTTATTTTTTTATTGGAGAGTTTTGTTCGAATATTATTACAAATAAAGCCCGCTGAACCGTTCTGATTCTATGCTAGTTGTAGAAATAGTTGTACAACAATCGTAAGCAATTTGTTAGTTTCGATCACGATTGCCTTCGCAACAAAAAAAAAATTATTTCCTAAGTCAGAATATCTAACAATTTTGAAACACATAGCTTACTTCCCGATATTGCAATTTTTCTAAAACTTTGCAAAGTCTTTGCACCAGTGATTTACACTCATCGTTCTAACAATCTTTTTTAGCCTCAATAAAAGGTTTTCTATTTCTATATTCATATCAACTTAAAATGAAATGTTTGCATTTACATGAATATTTGTAATAGAAATTTTTTTATTTAAAAATCCCGGGACCCCGTAAAGACAATCCCGGGATTTAAAGCGGCTTAAATCGTACGGGATTTACTTCCCTAGTGCCTATGAACATTCATGTCTGAATTCGCAATTAAAATCGATACCTAAAACAATTGGCATCTTGTGATAATTTTCAACCCGTTCAATGGATCCTTGCTACTTTTGTTGTTTGGATAGCTAATGCACAATGCTATTTACTACGTTTCCATGGCGAATTGAGCCTGATTTGGGTTTTCTTCAAGTTGACAAAATGGCGTTTCTAGCACGATAATGTTTCCATGCGCAACATTGGCCCCATTAAGCAGAAAATTTGGTACGTAGCTGTTCCACAACTGCTTGTATCTATCATAATGCGCTCAAACAACATGTTCCTCGAGCAGTCGCCATCTTAGGTATCGAAAAAATTGTATGCTACTTTGGTTGAGCTGCTTATGCTCTTTTCATTTTGACAGCTAAAAAAAGATGGTTGCAAATTGTTAATTCTTGCTGAAGTTGTGCTGTGAAGTGAAAAAAGATAATTATTAATTATTAGAAGATTATTCTATCATTCTTCAGTAAAGCTGTTAATAAATGATTTCTTGTGTGAAACGAATGCACAATAGTATAAACAAATTTTAGATGTTAAAAAAAAACAACGAATGGCGAAAACCTGTTTGCCGTTTGACGTTTTGAAAAAAAAAAACCTTCAGCATTAAGTATCACTTTATGCTACTTCGCTTCCTAAGCACTTTTTCGGCAGGAATGCGGACATTGAGTCGAATTGGACTTCGGCCATTCGATTCCCCATTTTTTCTTAGCATAAATGTGTGCGTTCAGAAGGTACAAAATTTACTAAACATGCTGAGTCTTTAATCACTATAAGTTTCCGCTACTTTGTGTGCCTGCTGTATAGTTTTTTACATTTTATGTCAGCGCAGTGACAGAAATAAAATAACAAATAAACAATAAAACCTCGTTTAACAGTTGAGCAACTGTTTCAAATTCTGTACGCATCCAATGTAACTCAGTTAAATCTAAGAAGTTTCGTGGAGTTTTGTGGATTTGACGAAATTCAACTCAACTCGCGTTTCCATGGTAAGTTAATCCCGAGTCAACCCCGACTTAACGCGCAATAAAAACGTAGTATTTGATCGATAATTGTGATCTGCTGCATTATAGCTTCACGCATTCACAATAGAATATATAGGATAGCTAGTGCATAATCTCTTTAATAAATTCCTGTCATCTACTGCAACATAGCTTCAGTTGATACTTAATATTGAATGAATTAGGCTTGGGAATTTTAGTTCACTAAAAAGATCGCTCTATTTAGTTCAGTTGAGTTTAATGAACTAGTTCGTTCATATAGTTCTTTTAGTTCATTTAGTTCGTTCGCTCTTTTAGTTATTTTCGTGCACTCGTTCATGTTGTTAGGTCTTATAGTTCGTTTTGGTGTTTTAGATCGTTAGGTATGCTAGCTCGTTGTATTTTTTAGTTCAATAGGTCTTTTAGTTTGTTTTGTTTGCTCGTTTATGATCAGATCTAAAAAATGAAATGAACTATATGACCGAATCAATCATTACCTGCGGACATAGAAGAAATTTACATAAAAATACTACATATGGGGCATTCCACACAATATTTGCCACAAAAATTTGTTTTTGCAAAATTTTTTTTTACCGTTCATTAGTGAAAAACTTCATCAGCACGGAGTCAAACCATTGTTGAGTGAAACCAAATTTTTTTCTAGTTCCCCAAGTAACAATATTAGCCATATATTCATTCTTGCAGAGCTTATAGTGCTATCTTATATAGCAGCAAGCTTCAACTATAGCTTTAGTCGCGCTACTAAAGCTCTTGCAGAGAATATATAAGGCTACTTTCTTGAGTTTAAAAGCACTATTTTTACTTCATATGAGGAGTAGAAGAGGACTTTTAAAAGAGTCCCTGTTAAACCCAAATAAGAGCTCTTGCAAAGCTCTTTTTTATTATTCGTTTAAGTATGTATGTGTTAAAAATAAACTCAATAAATATATAAAATTTGACAAGTGTTTGTGATGATAAGAATGACAAATAAATTAAAGAAATAATAAAGTGATCATTATATCAGACTCATGTTCGTGTATTCGTTATATGCTGCGAATTTCGGTGCGCTTTTGAATTTATCGGAAACGTGAATGTAGTACTTCGAAAAACTACAACGGGCTTAACAAATAATTAAAATTAAGAAGTGTTAATTATTTAAAAATAGTTGGAAAATTTTTAACATTCTTTAAGATCAACTAAAAATGATTTAAGTACTTTATTCTTAAATATATGTATCATAGAAATCATCAATTTCGTTTTAAATATTATTGTAAACACTAATAATTAGCTTGCTTCAACTCCGAAGATTTTCTATTTTTTATAAGATCGCCATTTTTTTTCAAAGAAGCTCTTTATCAGATTTTTTTAGTCACTTGTTATTCCCAAAAAATTTATTGCATTAATTTACAGTATTTTATATCTATTCGCTTTAAAAATGCAATACAAAAATACACATTAAAGCAAATATTATACTCAATCTACGAGTTTTAAAACTGCTGTATAGTAATTTTTATTACTTTAAAAGATCCTTTACAGAGCAAGTAGTAAATTTTTGAGTTCTGCTCTTTTGCAGATTTGATAAAATCCTTTACAGAGCTGTATAAAGTATTAAAGCTCAAAATGGTAAAAAAACCATATTTGGAGCATTTTCTTTAAAATTAAAAGCAACTAGCAGCAAACAAAGGTGCGGTAAAGCTTTAACTGCATATTATACACCTATAGAACACTTTTAGGACTCACTCGCACCTAGTTGCTCCAACAATGTTACTTGGGTCATTTCGATCTGACTCGCTGCAAAATCGATTGAACTAAAAGAACTAAAAGAACGAGAATCAACGAACTAGTTCACATAGTTCATGAGTGCGAATAGTTCAATTGAACTAGTTCGTTCGTGAACTACCCAAGCCTAGAATGAATCACATTATTATTAACAAGAAAGGTTTTGGTGTAGTTGTTAGCGGGTAGAACTATCGATCGAGAAATTGCGAGTTTTATTCTCACTGCTACTTGCTAAGAAACATTTTCAATTTTATATACTCTTGTTGTGATAGACGCAAGTAAAAAACAACAACAATTATAGGCAAAAGGTGTATGGAAAAAAGTGTCGTTTTTCAAATTATACTCAAGCAAATCACAAAACGAGGCGTAAAAAGCATCGCTTAAAAAAAATTTAATATTAATGCATAATGTTCCTAAGTCAGTGTTATTTTATTATCTGTGCTCAAAATTAATTATCGCTTAAGTCGCTTTGAGTCATTAGACCAGGTTGAAGCTGGATTTGTATGCATAAAATACGTTTTAAATTGTTTTTGTAACAAAAATCAGTAGACAAATTATTCAAAATTTTGTACACAAAAAAGCTAGGTTTATAATTGATAAACTTAATTTTGAGGTCATTGCACCTTTTTTGGGGCTTTTCCTAGGAAACTAGTTTGTTACATATTTGTGTCCTAAAAACTGCAGGAAGCTAAATCGAAACACCTTTTTTAAAAAATATCAATAGTTCTAAGCTCTAAATATACAAATGGAGCTTGTTGTAAGTTCTGCGTTTTCTTTAGTTCTGCTGATGGCGGCATTGCATCACAGCCTCTTTGTCATTTACAGCACAAGAAGTTTTTATTTAATAAATTTTTCTGCCGCTTTCATTGTGACTCTTTTATAGTCAAGAAAAAGTTAAAAAAAATAACTTTTGAATTAAAGTTATAAGTCTAAACCTGGTTTAATTTTTGAGGAATGTTTGAAGTTACTCATGAGTTATAAAAAGTTGACTTAAAGGTTTGGTTTTTGCAATACTTCTTTGTAGATTTTTGAAATGTTTTTGACGTGACTAAGGTCTATTTATACGATTTTGTTTTAATTTATATCAATATCTGAATATCTTCTGAAACAAGTTGACTGTCGGTGTGAATCACTCATAGAGGGTATTTAAGAGATTTTTTACTGCCATCATTATACAAATTCGAAAATATTTTTTATCTTCGAAGAGCATAAATTTCATTAGAATGCACAGATAGTTTAACAAAACGTAATGTTCGAGTATTTTGCTAAGCACATTTTAACAACAAAACTTATGGACAAACTTTTAATAGTCTCTATTGAGTATCAACAAATTTTGTTAGACTCCAGACAACTTGTTTCTTTTTTTTCATTTTGCTATTGTTTTGGTTGTTGTTGTTGCTCAAAATTGATTTTAAATATTAAAACTTGTATATTGACTGAAATTTTCCGAAAAGATCAAGTTATGAGTTGCAACAAGTGATTTATATTTTATATTTTATGTGTACTTAAAAAAATTTTATAATAAAAAACTTGAACTTAAATTGAATTGAATCATTTTAGTTTGCTCGTTTACGTGCTGAGAAAATTAAGATGCTTATCATAGAGCTGGGTCGTAGCCAGAATTTACCCATAGGGGTGTTTTGATGAATATGTTTTTATTCAAATGGAAAAAAGTTCCATTTGTACCCCTTTAAAAATTAAACGTATTTTTTTTTTTTATAACGATTCCCAAAATATTTATGATGTAATGATAGCAGCCAGTGAACTAAAACATTTTGCAAAAACCTCCAAAAATTATGTTTTCGTAAATATATTGGCTGGTAGACAGGTTCTAAAAAAATTTAATTGTCAGGTATTAAACGCCGGAAAAAGCTCTTCAAATCTGCATCAAAAACTTTTAAAGTTTTGCAATAGCATTAAAGATAATGCTGTTTTGACTGCCTTATTTTTGAGTTTTTTTTTTAAATTGATTTTCACTAAAATTTAAATAACTTCATTATTTCTGATGCAATCCTAACCCTGTGGGAAAATCAACTAATTTAAAAGTAGTTGAAAAAGTAGTTTTTTGTCGGCCACAACTAGTTGAAATTCTGACTTTTTTCCATAGAACGAACTAACATATTTTGTATAATGTAATAAGTCAATTAACTTTCGCCTGCATATGTTTTCAACTACTTTTTAAATTAGATGAAATTTAAATTATTTTTTTAACTGCTTTAAAATAAATCAATTGAAAACTAGTTAATACTCCACTTACTGAAGATGAATTTAAAAGCATAAAAATTTTAAATTTCTATACATCAAAGAGATCATTTACATTATTGTTTTGAAAAAAAAAAAAATTCATATAAGTGAAAGCCTAAAGTTAATAATATTTGTTGAATTAGCATGGTTAAATATATTTTAACTTGTAATCTTATAAAAATTTGCGATAAAAACATGTAAAAATCAGAGCAGTCACCGCATTAATATAATTCAAAGTAGTTTTTAAGCCACTTGTTTTAAAGTAGTTTTTCAATTACTTCATATATATTGCAATTAAAATTGAAGTGGATGCCGCTTTAATATAATTCAAAGTAGTTCATAAACTAGTTAATTTTAGATTAGTTTTTTAATTGGTTGTTTTTAAAAACAAGTTAGTTTGTTCCTATAGGGAACTTTCAAGATACCGTTGGAAAGGTTTAGAGTGCTTGCATTCGTGGCCAGAATTTCTAAAATTTATACATATTAAAGTTAAAATATTAATTATAAAATAAACACCCTCTAAAAAATTTTATATGAAATAAAAAAAATAAAAATTGAGTTATTTGAATTTTTAAAGTTTTTGAATGGAAATAAAATAAAAAATATCAAAAATTAAATCTTATTTTTTTTGCAAATTCTACCAACACGTCCGGCTCTGTTACTGTGCGGTCACTGTGTATGCTAAGGGATGCACATCCGTTCAAACGGATCTCGCCCACTGAATTACGGAGGTCTGTTTTTAGATATTTTAGGGATGGGAACGATATCTCATTTATCTCAAATTAATAAAATTTGGAAGACAGAAAAACTTTTACATAAACTTCATAAATCATATACCTAAAAATTCACAAAATTACTTAGCGGTTGACTTAAAACTGTTCCTCGGGTCAGAATTCTGAAAAAAATGAATTTTGAAACTTTTTATAACTCAGGAGTACCTTCAAACAATTCTCAAAAATTAAACCAGGTAACTCATATCTTTAATTCGAAAGTTAATTGTTTAAAAATTCTTGACTATAAAAGAATCCCAATGAAAGGGGCAGAAAACTTTATTTAATAAAAACTTTTTCTTGCCGTAAATTACGAAGAGGCTTTGATGCAATACCGCCATAAGCAGAGCTAAAGAAAACGCAGAACTTACTATAAGCTCCATTTGCATATTTGGAGGAACAGGCCTGTAGCAGAGGCCTGTAACAGGCCTGTATTCTTAATTTTTTCTGACATCTTCAAGAGTTCTGCATTTTTTCTGACCTGTAAAATTCGGCGATTCTGCATTCTTCTCTCTAGTAATACCAACATAAAAACAAAAAAAAATAATTTGGCAGTAATATTATATGCTATGACAATTGTGAGAAGCAAAATGTTCCAATTTTGAAATTTATTTTAAATTGAATCCAAAAGAATTTTGATTAAAGTGGTTACTTTTAATAAAATTTAACAGCTCGATGAGTATTTCTTAAAAATTCCATGCAGTACCACACTATACATAACCTCAATCATAAATAAATCGGAATTCAAAGCAACAAATAATAAAATTGAATAAACCCGGATCCGTCGTTTGCGACAAAATCGCAAACGTCGTTTTAAAGTTTAAAAACAACAAATTCTTTTACACGTAAACGCAACGTCAGTACACGATTTGTTAAGTTTTTTTAAAACATATTAAAGTGATTCAATAAAATAATTATTTAAATGCACTAATTTTTATTACACTTTCGAACCTCTGGGGGTGTTTGAAGCCCAAAAACTCCCCTTTCATAGAGACAAATAGAATTTACTGTAAGTATTTTTTTTTGGTTTTATTTCTCAGTTTGAGTTTTGCATCTAAATCATATTTTTAATTTTTTATACTTCAACTTAATGGTTTTCTTTACTTTATTCTTTCAAGCAGCAGCATAAATAAAATTTATTTATATAAAAAAATAAAAAAAATAAATTAATAATAAAAGCTTTTAGTTTGTGATAGTTCAACCTTGTTTCGAGCTTTTGATTGTGCCCAGAAGCATTTGTACCTGCAATCTCTTAATAGGTTCAACTGCACTATTTGACCTTAACCAGGTATTTGTCCAGGAATGCGTTTATACATTAAAAAGCACCCACAATTGTTGTGCAGCTGTAAATACTCGCATTATTGTTAGTGAGCGCCGCAACTACAACCTGTTAGCATTCTTAACATTTTACCAACAAACTCGTATTTTTTTAGGGGAGTTCGTACAAAAGAATTCAGCATTGCTACAAATGTTGTATACAGTGTTGGACATAATATTCGCACACTATTGCACAATCGTAAAAAAGCTGAGTTAATTTTACATTACATTCATTCTTCTTTTTACATTCTTTTTCTTTGTCTTTATCTTTATCCTTGTCCTTGTCATTGTCTTTGTCTTTGTCTTTGTCTTTGTCTTTGTCTTTGTCTATGTCTTTGTCTTTGTCTTTGTCTTTGTCTTTGTCTTTGTCTTTGTCTTTGTCTTTGTCTTTGTCTTTGTCTTTGTCTTTGTCTTTGTCTTTGTCTTTGTCCTTGTCCTTGTCCTTGTCCTTGTCCTTGTCCTTGTCCTTGTCCTTGTCCTTGTCCTTGTCCTTGTCCTTGTCCTTGTCCTTGTCCTTGTCCTTGTCCTTGTCCTTGTCCTGGTCCTTGTCCTTGTCCTTGTCCTTGTCCTTGTCCTTGTCCTTGTCCTTGTCCTTGTCCTTGTCCTTGTCCTTGTCCTTGTCCTTGTCCTTGTCCTTGTCCTTGTCCTTGTCCTTGTCCTTGTCCTTGTCCTTGTCCTTGTCCTTGTCCTTGTCCTTGTCCTTGTCCTTGTCCTTGTCCTTGTCCTTGTCCTTGTCCTTGTCCTTGTCCTTGTCCTTGTCCTTGTCCTTGTCCTTGTCCTTGTCCTTGTCCTTGTCCTTGTCCTTGTCCTTGTCCTTGTCCTTGTCCTTGTCCTTGTCCTTGTCCTTGTCCTTGTCCTTGTCCTTGTCCTTGTCCTTGTCCTTGTCCTTGTCCTTGTCCTTGTCCTTGTCCTTGTCCTTGTCCTTGTCCTTGTCCTTGTCCTTGTCCTTGTCCTTGTCCTTGTCCTTGTCCTTGTCCTTGTCCTTGTCCTTGTCCTTGTCCTTGTCCTTGTCCTTGTCCTTGTCCTTGTCCTTGTCCTTGTCCTTGTCCTTGTCCTTGTCCTTGTCCTTGTCCTTGTCCTTGTCCTTGTCCTTGTCCTTGTCCTTGTCCTTGTCCTTGTCCTTGTCCTTGTCCTTGTCCTTGTCCTTGTCCTTGTCCTTGTCCTTGTCCTTGTCCTTGTCCTTGTCCTTGTCCTTGTCCTTGTCCTTGTCCTTGTCCTTGTCCTTGTCCTTGTCCTTGTCCTTGTCCTTGTCCTTGTCCTTGTCCTTGTCCTTGTCCTTGTCCTTGTCCTTGTCCTTGTCCTTGTCCTTGTCCTTGTCCTTGTCCTTGTCCTTGTCCTTGTCCTTGTCCTTGTCCTTGTCTTTGTCTTTGTATTTGTCCTTGTCCTTGTCCTTGTCCTTGTCCTTGTCCTTGTCTTTGTCTTTGTCATTGTCTTTGTATTTGTCTTTGTCTTTGTCTTTGTCTTTGTCTTTGACTTTTTCTTTTTCTTTTTCTTTTTCTTTTTCTTTTTCTTTGCCTTTGCCTTTGTCTTTGTTTTTGTCTTTGTCTTTGTCTTTGTCTTTGTCTTTGTCTTTGTCTTTGTCTTTGTCTTTGTCTTTGTCTTTGTCTTTGTCTTTGTCTTTGTCTTTGTCTTTGTCTTTGTCTTTGTCTTTGTCTTTGTCTTTGTCTTTGTCTTTGTCTTTGTCTTTGTCTTTGTCTTTGTCTTTGTCTTTGTCTTTGTCTTTGTCTTTGTCTTTGTCTTTGTCTTTGTCTTTGTCTTTGTCTTTGTCTTTGTCTTTGTCTTTGTCTTTGTCTTTGTCTTTGTCTTTGTCTTTGTCTTTGTCTTTGTCTTTGTCTTTGTCTTTGTCTTTGTCTTTGTCTTTGTCTTTGTCTTTGTCTTTGTCTTTGTCTTTGTCTTTGTCTTTGTCTTTGTCTTTGTCTTTGTCTTTGTCTTTGTCTTTGTCTTTGTCTTTGTCTTTGTCTTTGTCTTTGTCTTTGTCTTTGTCTTTGTCTTTGTCTTTGTCTTTGTCTTTGTCTTTGTCTTTGTCTTTGTCTTTGTCTTTGTCTTTGTCTTTGTCTTTGTCTTTGTCTTTGTCTTTGTCTTTGTCTTTGTCTTTGTCTTTGTCTTTGTCTTTGTCTTTGTCTTTGTCTTTGTCTTTGTCTTTGTCTTTGTCTTTGTCTTTGTCTTTGTCTTTGTCTTTGTCTTTGTCTTTGTCTTTGTCTTTGTCTTTGTCTTTGTCTTTGTCTTTGTCTTTGTCTTTGTCTTTGTCTTTGTCTTTGTCTTTGTCTTTGTCTTTGTCTTTGTCTTTGTCTTTGTCTTTGTCTTTGTCTTTGTCTTTATTTTTATCTTTGTCTTTGTCTTTGCCTTTGCCTTTGCCTTTGCCTTTGCCTTTGCCTTTGCCTTTGCCTTTGCCTTTGCCTTTGCCTTTGCCCTTGCCTTTGCCTTTGCCTTTGCCTTTGCCTTTGCCTTTGCCTTTGCCTTTGCCTTTGCCTTTGCCTTTGCCTTTGCCTTTGCCTTTGCCTTTGCCTTTGCCTTTGCCTTTGCCTTTGCCTTTGCCTTTGCCTTTGCCTTTGCCTTTGCCTTTGCCTTTGCCTTTGCCTTTGCCTTTGCCTTTGCCTTTGCCTTTGCCTTTGCCTTTGCCTTTGCCTTTGCCTTTGCCTTTGCCTTTGCCTTTGCCTTTGCCTTTGCCTTTGCCTTTGCCTTTGCCTTTGCCTTTGCCTTTGCCTTTGCCTTTGCCTTTGCCTTTGCCTTTGCCTTTGCCTTTGCCTTTGCCTTTGCCTTTGCCTCTGCCTCTGCCTTTGTCTTTGTCTTTGGCTCTTTCTTTGTCTTTGTCTTTGTCTTTTCCTTTGCCTTTGCCTTTGCCTTTGCCTTTGCCTTTGCCCTTGCCTTTGCCTTTGCCTTTGCCTTTGCCTTTGCCTTTGCCTTTGCCTTTGCCTTTGCCTTTGCCTTTGCCTTTGCCTTTGCCTTTGCCTTTGCCTTTGCCTTTGCCTTTGCCTTTGCCTTTGCCTTTGCCTTTGCCTTTGCCTTTGCCTCTGCCTTTGTCTTTGTCTTTGGCTCTTTCTTTGCCTTTGCCTTTGACTTTGCCTTTGCCTTTGCCTTTGCCTTTGCCTTTGCCTTTGCCTTTGCCTTTGCCTTTGCCTTTGCCTTTGCCTTTGCCTTTGCCCTTGCCTTTGCCTTTGCCTTTGCCCTTGCCCTTGCCTTTGCCTTTGCCTTTGCCTTTGCCTTTGCCTTGCCTTTGCCTTTGCCTTTGCCTTTGCCTTTGCCTTTGCCTTTGCCTTTGCCTTTGCCTTTGCTTTTGCCTTTGCCTTTGCCTTTGCCTTTGCCTTTGCCTTTGCCTTTGCCTTTGCCTTTGCCTTTGCCTTTGCCTTTGCCTTTGCCTTTGCCTTTGCCTTTGCCTTTGCCTTTGCCTTTGCCTTTGCCTTTGCCTTTGCCTTTGCCTTTGCCTTTGCCTTTGCCTTTGCCTTTGCCTTTGCCTTTGCCTTTGCCTTTGCCTTTGCCTTTGCCTTTGCCTTTGCCTTTGCCTTTGCCTTTGCCTTTGCCTTTGCCTTTGCCTTTGCCTTTGCCTTTGCCTTTGCCTTTGCCTTTGCCTTTGCCTTTGCCTTTGCCTTTGCCTTTGCCTTTGCCTTTGCCTTTGCCTTTGCCTTTGCCTTTGCCTTTGCCTTTGCCTTTGCCTTTGCCTTTGCCTTTGCCTTTGCCTTTGCCTTTGCCTTTGCCTTTGCCTTTGCCTTTGCCTTTGCCTTTGCCTTTGCCTTTGCCTTTGCCTTTGCCTTTGCCTTTGCCTTTGCCTTTGCCTTTGCCTTTGCCTTTGCCTTTGCCTTTGCCTCTGCCTCTGCCTCTGCCTTTGTCTTTGTCTTTGGCTCTTTCTTTGTCTTTGCCTTTGCCTTTGCGTATGCCTTTTCTTTGTGTTTGTCATTGTCCTTATTATGTACTTTAATTTTTATAATACATTTTTTTACACTAAAAAATAGCTTTTCAATTTACGAAATGTTACAAATATTTGGCTAATTTTGTATTGAACATAAAGCCTACAACCTATTCTGACAAAGAAACAGCAAATATTTTTAAAAATAAATATATGAAATAATAAAACTTATTTGTTACAAAAAATGAAAAAATCTGTAATTAACTTTAATTTTTGTATGTTTTGTTTTTGTACGCTACTTTTGCAATTATGAATACAGACTTTATTAAAAAACATTTCTCTTGCTTTACAGTAGGAGCAGATATATTTTGTAAATAAGAGTAATTTACTAGAGCACAACATTTTTAAAAGGATATGACAACAACTAGAATCGCAACATAGATTTATGCATGGATATCTTTCTTGGTAGAGCTTAATGAAATATCAGCAAGATGTCTTTTCGAAAAGGATTCCATCTCTTGGTTTTATTTTATTTATTTTAATTTGAATATTCTCTGCATAGGTGAAGGATAAAAGCAAGGTATTATTCAAGGAAGTTTCATATTTCCCAAATATTAACAAGAAAAGTGAGTAACAAAAAAAACCACAACAACTTAAAGATAAACAACAACAATAATTCTGCATTGATGATTTCCTCTACTTCTTGAGAAGACATTAATTTACATACAAGGATTACAGTGTTTGTCTGCGAATGTGTGTGTTTGGTGTGGGAATTTGTTAACCAACCATCATGGTTGCCAGGATAAATAAATGCGGTAAAGTTAATAAAGTCAGCAGGAAGCAACAACAATCTGCATATTTATAAATTATTCATTTGAGAAGCCTTGACAATCACTTAATAAGTGCAACAATCAAGCTTAAGGACTATGAAGGATGTACAAAAATAAAACACATTTTTGTTTGCTATAAAATATCATAAGATGCCAGAAAAGCAAAGCAACATGCAAACATATTTCCGTTTCTTTATTCACATCTTTCTCTATCGTTGGCAACGAATAGCCAACAATTTTGTCATCCATGCCATTACAACTTAATTCATCCATTCTAAGCTAAATTAGACTAAACAACAACAACAAAAACAGCATACATATCATTAACTGCAAACTTAAGTGCCAACAATTACCACAAACAATACTAAGATTAATTTAATTTGGACATCCGCTCAGTACTAAGCTAGAAACATTCATATAGGCCATATCTGCTAAAAACTAATTATTGTATGTAACTGTGAGTGCCTGTTGCACTCCCTTAGATATACAAACACACAAACAAACAAGTCATTGTATCGCAGCTACTTATCTTGAAAAGAATTTGATTTATATTTAACAATTAAGACAAAATTCTTTACTTGGTGAATACAGTGCAGGTACATAAAAGTTGACATTAAACATATCAAACATTATAAAAACTATGTGAGAAAAAGATTTGGAGTTTAAGGCTTTCAAAACTTCTAAATAAACCAAAAATTTAAAACTACACGCTCAGAAATCTTGGATAAAATTCTAATAAAAACTGTATTGTATATATAACCACACCAGAATTGCATTAGAATCTAATATATGTCAAATATTAAAATTGAATTCTAATCCCATGATACTAAATTCTAATACAGAATTGGAATAGAAACTAAGTTTAGAACAATACTATTCTGGTTTATATTTTAATACATTTGTAATCAATTGTAATACTTCAGTTATAAAAAAGTAATACGAATAAAAAAATTGTTATTAAATATTAATACAAATTGTATCAAATTGTATAAAATAGTAATACAGATTGTATTTAACAGTAATACAAGATGTATTACATTTAATACATATTGTCCTGAAAAGGTGAAAGGAAAAATCAACATTTATGGAATAAATTTATGGAACATTTATGGAATAAAGCTATAAATCTTTTATATGTTTACTTACTTTTAAAATTCCAAGTGAAATAAAAAGAAAATATTTGGTCAACCAATAACAAAATATTTATTCATTTAAAGTTTCTTTTATAACATACGGTTTTTTATTAACAAAAATTATTTCTTTAGGTTTTATTTTGACAATGTCAGATTTCAGAATCAGAATGACAATTTGACAGATGCTTGATAGATATTTGTATTATATTTAAAGAAAATTTGTATTATAACTTGTATATAAGACTTGTATATTATAACTTGTATAGCTTTAATACAGATAACATTAAATCACTTTTTTAATATACTTGAAAGTATAAGTTTTAATCAAAAATATATTAAAAAATGCATGATTCCAACGCTTGGCTTAAAATTAATTCCAAGATTTCTGAGCGTGTAGATCGATTCGGGTATAAAACAAAAACGACAACTTGAAATAACAATTAAGTATTCCGAATATGAAACCAAGTCCTATGCATAGAACATGCAAAAACAAGATTATATCAAGTAAAATGTTTTATATAAAATATTCACAAAAAGTGCGATTAAAACTGAAAGAAAATCACGAGTATAACAATTTCAGAGATGAATAAACATTTTTTTGACACTTTTCTTTGTATAAAATTAAGTAAACAATTTTTTTACATAAATGACATATTTTTATCCTACTGCGTATATAGAATATTCCCATCCTATCCTAACCTATCCTGTCTTATCTTATCATATTTTAGGATAGAAAAAATTCAATGATTTATTCCTGTCATGTTACGTTTACAGAATATTCCTATCATATCCTATTCTATAATATTCTTTCCTGCTCTCATATCCTATTATTTCCTATCCTTTCCTGTTCTATCCTATCCTTTCCTGTCTTACTCTATCTTGTACTAATCTATCCAAAACTACACAGTTATTTCTCTTGAATGAATTTTAATACATTTGAGCATATTTTTTATATGGCCACACCATTTCTATTGTATTGCAAATTTCAAATAAGAATAATAAGAAAATAATAAGAAATATAAAAGAAATATACGTTCATAAGAACGAAACGTTACATAAAACTAAATCGCTGCATTAAGAAAACATAATACAAACTTAATACATAATACAAATAAAAAGTTTATAAAAATAATAAAAAAACTGGTTATATATTTTGTAATTCACTGAAAAGTGTAAAAACTAATAAAAACGGTATTAAAAAATCTATTCGTCATTGCGCAATACCACATGTCCACAACTTGCACATACTCGATTTTTAGAAAATCGAGTGCACAAAAACTGATTTTCTTTTAAACTATTAAATGGATTTTCAACTGAACTAAATATATATTGAAATTAGATATTTGTTTTGTTCTCAAATAAGCATTAAAAAAAATTAAAATGAATGAATCAATCATGAATGATCAAAATAAAAATTAAATAAATTTTTGCCTTTTTGCAATATAAGCGGTATTGCAAGTGACTGATAAGCTTATGTATGATGAAACGAAGTTTTCGAATATGTATGTGAAAACTAGTTTATAATATATATATTTATAGTTAGTTAAATTCCAGATTGTTGTAAATAGTTGCAAACAAATCATATATTGCCAAATTTTAATTAGTTTTTGGTTTAAACTTTCCTGAATGGTTGGCAAATAGTCATGTTTTATTTAGTTTGCAACTAGTTATATCCAACCAATGATTCAACCAGTTCTTTATTCGGCAATTTATCTTCTGAAGTTGGAGCTTCTACTAAAGCGATTATTTAGAAAAATTCAAGTAAAATTCACATAGTGTTTTATTATTTCATTGAGTATTTTCAAAACATTAAAGTATTCGAAAAACTACCTAGCTCCAACTGGTTGTGGAACTGGTTAATTTTAACAATATGTAATATAGTTTAATTTTGGCTAGTTTTACAGCTGGTTTATTGTGACTTGACACAAACTAGTTAAGTTTAAACTATTTTTGCAACTAGTAAATCGTGACAAAATATAAACTAGTTTGTTTTAACTAGTATAAGGACTAATCATTTTTTACTGCTGATTAGTCTTACACTGCAGGGAAGGTATGCTCTGATGTCAAAATCGCAGGAAGATGAAGTTTATTCCAACTGAGTTTCATTCAAACATTATTTATTCCAATAGTAATTTTATACTTTTAGTTAATGTAACTTTTAACGAGAATTAAAAACACAACCGTTTCCTTTTACGTTATAATTTATTCTGTCAAACCACGATGATCGAAATCAGCTAAGCATCGATATTTTAAAAAATGCATACAAAACTAAACAAAAAGAAAAGTAATAAAGTAATACAATGTTTAAAAGTTATTGTAAGCAAAAATAGTCTTAAGCTGTTGAGCAAAGCATTGATGTAAAATAATAAATTAATTGAATACAAAGCAAATCAATGTTTAATTATTGAGAAATGAATTTGAATACAAAGCAAATCAATTTTTAGTTATTGGGAAATGATTCTGAGAATTCTTAATGTCAAATAATAAAAAATACAAAGTGATATTAATGCACTTATGTGACCTGCTTAAAATACTTCTGGCAACTTATGTTGTCGGTGTCGTTCTTGGCGGTTTCTGTGGTGTTGCAGTAGCGTAGGCGTAGGAGGGGTTCGTAACTCACGCGCAACGACGTATTATAATTTGCTTGTATTAAGGTTAGGTTAGGTTAAACTGGATGCCTTCGTGAAGGCTCACATAGACCAAATCAGGTCCTTAGTGGTACCGGTAGCGAGCAAAAGGAACCTTTGTGTTTGTTTAAAAGTAATTAAAGATTTGCGTTGAGTTCGCAAACCTAAGGAGGGATTCTAGAGACACCCTGGCTACATCTTTAAGCGACGGGAATGTCGATGAGCCTAGGTATTTTAGTCTCGATCTAAGTAGGGCGGAGCATGTGCATATTAGGTGCTTCAGGGTCTCCACTGTCAAGCTGCCAAGCTTCCTCGCGTGGGCTGCCGTCATGCAGTGACCAGTAAGCATGCCCACTAGTGTCCTGCAATCTTTGCGCGGGCGTGCCAAGATGAACAGAGTTCGTTTTTCGCATTGTGCATTGCACATGATTTTCGAGATTTTGCACGATGTCGTTCCTGTACAACTCTTGTAGCGGAGTAAGTACATGTTCTGCGAGTTCTGATTCCAGCCCGGCGCCTTCCTTTGCTAAACCATCTGTCATCTCGTTTCCCTCAATGCCCTGGTGGCTAGGGACCCAGTACATGCGCATTCTTTTCTAGTGCATCTCTGCCAGCCAAGACACTTTTGGACTTGATGCTAGCGGAGCACATAGATTTGATCGCCGCTTGACTGTCAACGAAAATGTTGATGTAAGAGTGTTGTGTGTCCATGCTGAGGGCTATCTCAGCAGCCTTCCTTATGGCAAATATTTCCGCCTGGAAGATACTGCAGTGGTTCGGCAGTTTATATGGCTGCCTTATATTAGGCTCTGCGCAATTCACTGCCTCACCTACCCCCGTAGGCATTTTGGAGCCGTCGGTAAATATGTTGACCGTCTGCTGTGCTTGTTCTATACCTTTGCACCAGTCATTTGGTCCCACAAGAGTTCGTGCTTTGGAATTGACTATCGTGCGAGGCACCATGTAGTCCGTGCTGCTAGGTAGATCCTTTCCGATTGTTCAATGTCCCAAATTTTGAATGTGCATGTTGTCTGCTGCCGTAAGGCGTTGTGCCGTTTTTCCGGCTATTAGTTTTGCGTGTATGTCCAGGGGGTCCATACTTAGAATGGTATCAAGCGCTTTAGTTGGAGTTGACTTCAGTGCCCCCGAGATGCATAGCGCTGCCTGCCGCTGAGTTTTCTCCAAGTGCCTGAGGAATGTTGATTTGTTCACAGCCGGCCACCACACAATAATCCCATAGAGTAGAATAGGATGCACTACCGTTACATAGATCCAGTGCATCAGAAAGGGTGAGAGACCCCAAGTACTGCCTAGCATCTTTTTGGATGTGTATAGCGCAATGGTGGATTTCTTTACCCTTTCTTCCACGTTGGTTTTCCATGACAGCTTGCTGTCCAGGAAGACTCCTAGATATTTTGTGTGAGTTTTCGGTATAAGATGTATATCGTTCAATTTCGGTGGTATTCACTGTGGTATCTTGTACCTTTTCGTGAACAGAACCAGATCCGTTTTCTCTGCATTAATGCTAGGACCGACTGAATTTCACCATCTAAGTACATCTTTGAGTGTGCTCTCCATTATGGAGCTTACTGTTGATAGACATTTCCCTACTATTATAATGCTTATGTCGTCTGCATAGGCAGTTATCCTCGGGGCTCTACCTGCGAACTTTTCGAGTAGTTCATTAACTACAAGATTCATTAACTAAGATTCATTAACTACACCGATCTTTGGCGTTTTTGAGCAGCCTGCTCTTCTACTTTGTTCGCGATCTGCGAAGTCGTAGGTGAAAAGCTTGGTCTGCTCTCGAAGTGTATGCGACCCTCCTTCACCTTTAGCTTAGCCCAGGCAAGCGACTCCTTCTCTTTGGAAGAGAGATCAATCTTGCCTGACAGCCGGCTGCAGATTTTAAGGGCCGCTTTGTAGTTGGCCTTGGCCTTCAACCCCTCCTTTAACTTGGTCTTGGGCCCTTCCTTGCGAGAGGAGCTGGAACCCGCTGACTTATCCGGAGAGAGGAGAAGCCTGTCCTCAACTGAGTTTGCGCTATCGTGGTCCGAGTCTGCATCGACTATGGCACCCTTGCGCAGTAGTGTGGATTTTTTGGCAGTAGTTGTCTTTATGCCCGGCCTGCTCCCGTCATAATGTCACCGGGGCACATTTTTGGCAGTAGCTTTGCAACCGCTATGGCCTGCTCCAACCATAGGGGAGGTGTGACTGCTGGTGGGAGCTGGAGGATTGCTCCTCACTGTGTCCACCGGCGGCCGCTGGTGTTTTTGTTTGTTTTGTTTGTTTGGTTCTTCCATATAATTCCCACGAGTGTAGGACAAAGGAAGGTCCACCCCCACAGAGGTCCCTGTGCGCGGGTAAGGCTGGATAGTACCGGAGGGCGCCTGGTATCCGGTACGCTCCGTTTGGGACTGGACTATTTTTAATGGGCCTCCAGCCTAGCAAATCCTCGGCACGGGTCGCATAACACCTTGATTCGGCCCATCGGAGGGACTAGGTGTGGGATAGGAGAGGTGAGATATGGGATGAATAGGGAAGGTATGGGGAGTGAAAAGAGGATATAGGGTAGGAGTGAATAGCTACTAGTGCATCGCCAGGATGCAGCGACCTGTATGACCTAGGACCCCTGTCAGAAGCTTGCGCTTCCGTCATTCCAGCCCACTGCATCCTAGCGACCTAAGCCCCCACACCAGCGTCAAGGTTGCTATTCTAGTGGGGGTTGCTTGTATTAAAATTTATTACAAAATTTCTTAATATGTAGACACTTGTTGATGTTACACTTCATTTTACAACGAAGCTAAAAATAGATGATAATTACTGCGTATTCCGAACGTGTTTAATGATATAGCTGTTGATAGAATCATATATTGTTGTTGTTGCCTGTCTTGGCAAAGTACGACTTCCTGCAGGAATATAAGGAAAATTTTTAGCTCAGTCATATGGGGCAAGGATCTTCGTCGCCATAGTCAGTGTGGTATATCTAGTTGATCGGAAAATCTTGCAGATTACCGTGCTTGTTTTATTTTTGTTAAAAGAAATGTATTTATGAAAGTTCTGCTATACTATTTTTACTCAGCGCTTATTTCTAAAGAAGTTTTAAATAAAAATATTTGAAGTTTCTAATAGGAAAAAAATAAGCATCATTATAATTATAAGAGAATAATAAAAGGGATTTGAGAAAAAGTTTCTGTCTGTTCTTTTTAGAAATGTAAATCTTTCAACAGATGTGAAATAAATTTGGCTTAGCTTTTTTTTTTCTTTTACCACGCTAATTTTTGCCTTCCAAATATCAATAAAAATTAGTGTTCGAACGAATATGAATTTTATTGCCAATGCCGAATATTCGGCAAAATGGAAAGAATCGGCCGAAGACGAAGCCGAATACCAACAACATTTTTTCAAGTAAAAGAAATGATTAAATTTACCGCCGAATTTTTTATATGGGCATTTCCACAGTCGAGCACGCGACATTCGTACGCCTATGAGGTGCAAAACAATAAAGAAAACGCAACAAAAAATTTTAATATGACTATTTTTAAATGAGAATGGATTAATGTGGCTTCCTAGTGAGAGTTGTCATGTTGAAACACTTGTATTCGCTTTTTTTTAAACTTAAGTATAATATATCACGCGACATATTTCAACATCACGTGATAAGTACATGTAATTTCAACTTAAGATTGCATTAACTATCAAAAACATCGTATATATTATTTGTGAGTTTAACATTAGTAATATCAATAATTAAAAACAAATAAGACAACATATGGGGCTAGTGCGAAAATTATGAAATATTATTATACTCCTACGCGTACTGCGTAAGGAGCATATTTACTTTGCCACTCCTTTTGTAACACCGATAAGGAGGCGTGGCAGGTAAAGAAAAATATATATTTTTGTTCAAAATCACCTCCTGAGACATTTTCGCCATGTCCGTCTGACCGTCTGTTCGTCTGTCTGTCTGTGAATGCAATTTTTTAGTTATCGTAACGAAATTCAAAATACAATTTTTATTCCAAAATACAGATCAAGTTAAAAAATTAGCCAAATCGGATGAAAACCACGCCTACCTCCCATAAAAGGTGTCTTTACAAAAACGGTTAATCTCTTTGAATTCCACAAAAAATATTAAGACTTAAAATTTTGCACATAAGCTTAAAACATTAATGTGCACTTTGAGTACTAAATTTGAACAAAAATCTAATGAAAACTACCACTACCTCACATGCAAATAAATTCCACAAAAATGAGTTCAATAGCTTAAAATGGTGCAAGTAAGTTTTAATCTTAATTTTGCACTCGATGTTTTGTAACTTGGTAACAAAAACTGAAAACTCCGCCTAACTACGATAAAAAGTGACGTCAGCAAAACCTTCATAAATTTAAAAAATAAAGTTTTTCCTAAATGACCTTGTTATTTATTATGTTGATTTTATATGATTTAAATACAAATTCTACATGTTTCATAGTTTAAATCATACTTGATTTTAAATACTAGTTGTTTGATAGTTTAAAATCGTTTATTGAGCTTAAGGTCAAAGTTAGAACAATAAATTGTTCTAACGAATCTTTCCAAAGAAACAACAACAACAACAAAGTTTTTTTTTAATATAAAAAGGAAAAAATCACTAGCTGATTTTATTGCAATTTCGGCCCTGCTAGAGGCTTCATCAGAAATCTTTGTGATACCCGCAAAAATACAACAACAAATGTGAGAATGTGAAATGGGAGAAAAACTGAGAAATTAACACTTCAAATCTCATCGCCTCTGTGGTGCAGTGCACTGGTGCGCGCTTGCACGGGAAACATTACCTGAGATAATTATTTTACTTGAATCAAGCAAATGTTTCCTTGAAAGCAAATCTGCAAAACTTTGCTCAATCACGGTGTGATTTTAGAAAAATAATGCTAAATTGAAATCACTCCTCATGTGTTTAGGAAGAAGCAAAATTATATTAAATTTAAGCTAATATTTACTAATTTATTATAAACTTATACAGCAAGTTTTTAAAAAACTCAAGCAAATATTTGCTAAGTTATTACAAATTCAAATAGCAAAGTTTTACTTAATTAAAGTAAATTTATTTCAAACGCACCAGCACTCTTTTATTATTAATGAAGAAAATAAGGCGACGCATAATTTAATTTAATGCTAATAATTATTTCAATTCAAAAATATGCTAGATATCAGCAAAAACGAATTAAAATTTGCTATTTCAATTTATAATGACTTAGCAAATATTTACTTGAATTAAGTGAAATTTCTTTTGCTATTTATAATAACTTAACAAAATTTTGCTTGAATTTAATCAAAATTTTACTAAGTTATTATTAACTGGATAAGCAAATTTTGATCAGTTTTTGCTGAAATCTAGCATAATTTTTAAATGACTGAGATTCAAGTGCAAGTTTAGCTTAACCATAATACAAATTTAGCAAACCGGTTTATCCTTGTAGACGCTCAAAAACTAAAAAAAAAGTCCAACAATAATATGGTAAAATAAAAGTAGTGATTTTAAAGGGTTATAGAATCCACAAATATTGTTTTTTTGGACAAATAGTTTGAATTTACTTTTTAAAGTATTTCTTTTGCAAGATACCCATTTTGTTGGGTTTCGAGACAAAAGCATTTTTGATTTTTATCCACTACACGTTCTACCGTGCGTCGTCCAGATCCAGTTGTGACACCTACATGTTGAGTCTTAAAAGTAAAATTTTGACAAAAACCCGTTAGTTAAAATTTTGCGTATGCGCGGAAAAAGAAGGATTTAGATAAAAGTTAACTAAAATATTAAAAAATCGCCAAAATATGTCGCAACAAAAAAAGTATAGCAGTGAGAAGTATAGCCGACCGAAGCGAAAACCTATATATAATATATTAGTATTCCATGGAAGACGTTGTCCTGCCACGGACCGCCTTACTGCTATGTAAGAATTTTCATGCTATTAGGGGGTTTCGGACTATTCTACATGTAGGATGGATTTGACAGGTCGGACGGACACGTAGGATGTGCGAAAACTCATACTGCAGCCCGTCCTACATGTAGGATGAAAATCAGAAAGTTCTAAAAGTTCCGCTTGTGATCTTGTTCTTCTCTGTGCGTCCTTGTTTGTAGATTTCCTTGGAAATTGCTGTTGGCGCAGTTAGCTGGAAATTTTTTGTAGACGTTGTGAATTCTAATTGTGTAGCTACAGTCGGCATATGAAATTAGAATTATTTTTGTTAAGAGCTTATAGCAATTTATTAAATTTTTTATATATTACTGAAACTATTTCTTTTAAGCAAAAGTGTTACCATATCAAAAATACATATAATTAAAGTAATTTATTAAAATTATTTCATTTTTGGATTAATATGAAAAATTAAAGCTTATTTCTATATATATTTGTATCATAACACTAACACAATATACATGTTCACCATGTCTATATTGAGTTGTGTATTAAAAAGAGAATTTTCTAAAATTAAGAAATATCTATAGCATATAAATTATATATAATTCATATAAAAAATTGATGCCAAACCGTTTAAAAAATAGAATACTTAGGATAAGCAGAATTAAGTTATCCAATTACTACTGAAAATATTAATTATTTTGCAGGTTTATTACGTAATTATTATTATATAAATATACATAAATGCTCGTTAAATTTCCTCAATGAGCTAAATTGTTCATATATTTTGAATTTATATTCCGATACTAAAAACAAATAGTTTTACCAATATTATGTATACTCTTTAATTCATATGTATAAACTGTTTTCTAAAATAGTTCGATGTCATATGCTGACTGTAGCTACAAACAAACATCTACAAAAAATTAAAGCTTACTGTACAACAATAACTACCAAGCAAATCTACAACAACAACGCAAAGAGAATGATAAGATCCCAGCGGTTGCGCAGCGTTAGAGGGGATGAACCGAATTGGCGGAGGAAAATATACAGCACTTTGCTTGCTATATTTTCTGTTTGCCTGCTCTTATCTAAAATAAATCAGTTGTCATATGCCGACTGCAGCTACAAAAAAAGTCTAAAAAAATTCCAGCTAACTGTACAACAACAATTACACTTCCAATCTACATCAACAACGCAGTGAGAATGGAAAGGTTCACAGCGGTTGAACAACGTAAGAGGGGATGTACGAATCGGTGTTAGAAAATAAACCGCATTTTACTTTCTATGTACTATGTTTTTTGTTTGCCTGGAAGCAAAATCTCAAGTGGTGGGCAGAGGTAGTGTTAGGGCAGAGAGCCGGTGACCGAAACTGTCAAAACGAAGTTGGCATTTCACACAAAATCTGCAACCAATGAGAATGCAATATGAAAGCAAAAATTGGCCAAAATACCAAAATGGCTGAGCTTGACAGTTATGGTCACTAAGAAAGCGAATACATTCAGCCCTAACACTACCTTGTCTAGTTGTTCTATGAGTGGTGGCATCAAAACAGACTTCACGGACTTGAAGTCTTGCTGATGCACCGGGAGATCGTTGGCCCACACACACGCACAACCAACTTTAGCACTTTCGTTATTTTTTTTTTTTAAGTAAAAACTTCTTTAGGCGCGTTGAACGATTTTGGTAGAGGGTAAATCTTTGGTTGGCGTCATGGTATTTTTCCGAGGAACTCTCGTCATCAATACAGACAGCAAAGATAACAAGATAGGAAACTTAGAAAACATAACCTCAAAAAATGTTTGCATGGATTTGTGCATAAGAAAAATCAACAATGATCGTCACTCTTGTTCTTAATCGTCCGCAAGCTCACAAAGAAATCACTTGGCAACTCCTGAAATTAATGCATATAATCTGTTTGTTAGTATATAAATACTTAAGTTAGGTTGCAATAAGATGTTTGCAACCAAAACTTATTATTAATTCGCTTTATATTGGTCTATATATGCTTTTAAAATTTGGCAATTTCTTCAGTTGTTGTATTATTCATGGTAAGATTTAAAAATAAACGATCTTCTTCTTTTTCTGCTTTTTTCTGCTGGAACTTCGTTTGCAAACAAGAAAAATAATGTATGGATTGAGTGTTTTAACATTTTAATCTTTAAGTTGTGATAAAAGAATATGTTGAACATTCAAATCATTACACGTATGCTCTTATTTTATTATATATCATCAAACAAAGTTTGACAATTTTCACACTTGTTGTATTTGTCAGTGGCTTTTTATTTTCACCACTGCGGCAATTTATTTTCAGAGTTATCAACTATCATTGTTTTATTAATAAATTTTTTCATAAAGGGTGTGTGTCAAAAGGAAACTTTTCAGTCGTGGTAGGATAGAAAATATCAGGTTGAATAAAATTTGTGTATGTTGAAATTAATTTGTCTTTTTTGCTGTGTCAAATGGACGATAAAATTTTGACAGTTACAAATTTTGACGTTTTACATTTCGGTCGTGTTTTAGCGCAAATATTTTATTTAATTTGCATTTTTTCAATTTGCGACATATTTAATTCGAGTGCTTGTACTTGCAATTTATTTCAAAAACTTGTAATATTGTAAACTTAAAAAACTTAAAAAACAACAAAATAATAAAAAAAATAACGAAAGTGCTTAAGTTGGTTGTGCGTGTGTGTGGGCCAAAGATCTCCCGGTGCATCAGCAAGTGCAGCAAAGTTAAATTGGCTTTCTTTGCTGGCGAACGTCCTCCAAGTGCCACCACCAGCAAGTGCAGTGCAAAATTTGTTGCTAGCCAACATCCTCCAAGTGCCATCACCAGCAGCACAAGCTAGTGCAGCACAAATTTCCTGATTCTTTTGCTTGGCCAACGTTCTCCGAGAGTCGCCACGAGCAGCACCAGCAAGTGCAGCACAATTCAATTGACTGATCAACTCTCCAATATTTCAGAAGCACCACTTTAGCATGTCTCAAGCGCAGAGGTAAATTTTTGCCATTATACTCCGGCGTGAATTAAATAAATTGAAAGCGGAACTTGGATGATGTTGGCTAGCAAGAAATTTTGCGCTGCACTTGCTTGTGTTGTTACTGGTGGCACTTGGAGGAAGTTCACCAGCAAATAAAGCCAATCTAACTTTGCTGCACACAAACTCAAGCACTTTCAATATTTTTTTGAAGTGAAAACATTTTTAGGCGCGTTAAACAATTTTGGTAGAGGGTAAATCTTTGGTTTTAACGCGCCTGAAGAAGTTTTCACTTCAAAAACGAAAAGTGAAAGTGCACTTTTGAGCACGGTTGCTAAGCTCATTGCTGCATGTAGTCGCTAGTTTCTTCATCAGTGAGTTAGTCAGCGCCCTGTTTCCACTTCAGCAACAAACTGCACGACTTGAGTAATTTGGTAGGCCCCTACGTAGTAATAGCCCAGGGCCCCACAAATTCACGATCCGCGCCTGTGTAGAATAGTCTCCCTGCCAGCGTGTTTCCCATCAGTTTTGAGCTGTGAATATTTAAAACAAATCTTCAACGACGCTTCTACATCTATTCGTCCTCCAACTTACCCATCTTCCGAATCAACACAATGTTTATACATTTATAAGAAGCATCCCTTAAAAGTTGATTCAGTTGATTCAGTGTAGAAACAATTTAAAAAAAAATTCCGATTTATCATAGCAAAATACAATTTTATAATCTTTTAGCACACTACCATAAAAACGGCCAACGATACCCACCTGGTTTAAAAAGTAGAACAACTTAAAATAAAGCGAAATTCGCTAAAATCCGGGAAGTGTTCTTATAAAACAATTTTATTTAAAACTAGCTGAAACCCGGAGCGTTGCTGCCAGAATCCCTTGTCAAACGGCCAAAATATGTTATCAGTGAAACTGCATGTGTAAATTAAAGTCGAATACTTAATTCCGGGTCTGTGCTACCTAGAACTCCAAAGCTATTCGAAAGCACAAATTTGGGTTGCATTGGAGGCGCCACTCCCCCTTTTCCTATGCCCATAAAATGTAATTAATGAAGCTTGATTTATAAATTGAGGTCGAATACTGAATTCTGATGCTGTGCGACTTACAACTTTAAAGCTATTCGAACACGCAAATTTTAGTTAAATGGGAGATGCAACGCCCCTTTTACAAATGCCCATAAAATGCTATCAATAAAACATCATGTGTACATTGAGGTCGAATACTGAATTCCGACGCTGTGCTATTAATAACTCCAAAGCTATACAATAGCAAAAATTTGGGTTGTATATGAGGTACCACTCCCCCTTGTCCTACGCCATAAAATGTTATCAATAAAACTGAATGTGTACATTGTTTTCGAATACTGAATATCTAAACTGTGCGACCTATAACTCTAAGGCTATTAGATATCGAAAATTTTAAATAAATGTTAGGTGCCACGCTCTCCTGATATACGCCCATAAAATGTTATTAATAAAACTGAATGTGTACATTGAGGTCGAATACTGAATGCCGAAGCTGTGCGACCTATAACTCAAAAGCTATTCGCTTTTGAAAATTTAGGTCAAATGGTACATCTCCAAGACTATTTGATAGCACAAATTTGGGTTGTATGGTTGGTTCCACTCCCTTTGTAAAACGCCCATAAAATGTACAATTGAGCTCGAATACCGAATTCCAAAGCTGTGCGGCCTTTAACTCCAAAGCTATTCGATATCGTAAATTTGGGTTGTATGCTAGGTGCCACGCCCCTTGTCCAAGGTTCACTAAATGTAATCAAGGAATCTGCATGCATAAATTGAAGTCAAATATAGAGTTCCGACGCTGTGCGACCTATAACTCCAAAGCTATTAGATATCGCAAATTTAGTTTGTATGGGAGGTACACTATAAAATGACCAACTCCCATAAAATGTCATCACTAAGACTGCACGTGCAAATTGTGGTCAAATACCGAATTTCGAGGCTGTGGGACCCATAACTCTTAAGCTATTCCATATCACAAATTTTTTATTAAATTTGTGTGCGTTAAAAGGGGGTGCGGCAAATTTTTTCTTAAACCAGCTGGCACTCGAAGCAAAGCCTCTGCCAAAATTTGAGCTTAATCGGAACAGTATTTTCGGAACAGTTCTTCTCTCAAAAGTAGACGTAGCTGTAGAGTGATCGCGCCCACTTTTAACATAGTTTCCCACAGTTATCATACGAACTTAAACATCAAATTTTTGTTTAATACGACCAAAACCGTCTTAAATATAGCATTTTCATTGATTTGTATGCGGTGAAAAGGGGTGTGGCAACATCTTCTTTTTTCTTAAACCTAAAAATCCGAATAAGTATATTTACTAATCGAAAAAATGGCCAAAATATGTATTTAAATATTGAATATTTAAATAAATGTTTTAACGAGCCCTGGTAATTAGTATTGTAAACGCACATACGCACAAAAACGAATTTTTTTGTGTGTTGCATAATAAATACGCGTGAGTAGATATAAAAATTGTAATGATGTGCGAAGTTCAGTTCTATTGTTTGTAGAAAAGTTAAGCCAACCTAAGTGGATTACTTCTGGCTTATTTCGTTACCATTCCATCGTAACTTGGGTGCGATCAATTGCAGATCGACTATTTTGCCACTTTCTTTTTCTTTCTTCATCATATTTCTTTTCAGTGCTGTACACTTTTGCTACTTCAACGAATTTTTCACATGATGTCTATAGAAAAGGAAATTTCGAATTTCATGCACAAATTTATTAATTCTTGATTTGATAAGAAAAGAAACAAACATATACACTATTTCTATATACAAAGTTCGAAATAGTACGAGTAAAGGAGTAGTAGTTAATATCCATTTGAGTGCGTAAGAGCCCTGCAGTCCAAGGCATCGTGCACGAATATGTCACAATGCTTTCTTAAAGAAACTTACTGAGTGAGTTACATCTGTCGATAATTCTTTAACAAATCTGTCTTTCGATGAACGAAAACAGAAAGCTTTAAAACAGTGCATGAATTTGGATCTTTTGCATGAGATTTTCGTCTATGATATGTATAAACAAATCAGCATGTATCGTCAAAGAGGAAGAAAAATCGTGCATGAGTCATTCAAGGTTTTTATTCAGACTTGGACTACTTGGAGGTTTGCTTGGTTGTTATGTGTAAAGTGTGTGTGAGTTGTTATTTATTTTGCCATATTGATGACTTTGCAAATTTAGTCTTTTCCTGAGAGTATAGAAAATGTGTTTATATAATAACTTCAACCTCTGTTGAGCTTAGGCACTGAACACATTCACTACAGCAACAACGTGGCGACATTATTTTTACATGCTTTTCTTATGGAGGTGAATTTGGTGAAAATGTAGCAGCGACATGACAATATTGCTGTGGCCGGTACAGAATTATTTCTAATTTGAAGAGCGACAACAGCGCAAATATAAGGGTTTGTGTACGAGTGAATGAAAAAATTGCATGATTTTTCCAGATTTTTAACTCCTTCTTCATATCGAGACGTAATGTCGTGAAGTCGGGAATGTGTGCGCGGGATAAAGACTAAAAACACAGTATTTGAGTGTTAGTTCCCCAAGTAAAAATTGTGCACAAGTGAACATAACAGAAAATGTGAAAAGAAATACAATATAGAAACACAGCTATAACCAAAGCAATAACCATAACCAAAACCATGACCATAACCAAAACCAAAACCAAAACCATAACCATAACCATAACCATAACCATAACCATAACCATAACCATAACCATAACCATAACCATAACCATAACCATAACCATAACCATAACCATAACCATAACCATAACCATAACCATAACCATAATCATAACCATAACCATAACCATAACCATAACCATAACCATAACCATAACCATAACCATAACCATAACCATAACCATAACCATAACCATAACCATAACCATAACCATAACCATAACCATAACCATAACCATAACCATAACCATAACCATAACCATAACCATAACCATAACCATAACCATAACC
Source organism: Dichetophora obliterata (assembly GCA_963920525.1). Taxonomy (NCBI): domain Eukaryota; kingdom Metazoa; phylum Arthropoda; class Insecta; order Diptera; family Sciomyzidae; genus Dichetophora; species Dichetophora obliterata. Next base: position 87,653,878 of record OY986437.1, read on the forward strand.
ATAACCATAACCACAACCATAACCATAACCATAACCATAACCACAACCTTAACCATAAACATAACCATAACCATAACCATAACCACAACCATAACCATAACCATAACCATAACCATAGCCATAACCATAACCATAACCATAACCATAACCATAACCATAACCATAACCATAACCATAACCATAACCATAACCATAACCATAACCATAACCATCACCATAACCATAACCATAACCATAACCATAACCATAACCATAACCATAACCATAACCATAACCATAACCATAACCATAACCATAACCATAACCATAACCATAACCATAACCATAACCATAACCATAACCATAACCATAACCATAACCATAACCATAACCATAACCATAACCATAACCATTACCATAACCATAACCATAACCATAACCATAACCATAACCATAACCGTAACCATAACCATAACCATAACCATAACCATAACCATAACCATAACCATAACCATAACCATAACCATAACCATAACCATAACCATAACCATAACCATAACCATAACCATAACCATAACCATAACCATAACCATAACCATAACCATAACCATAACCATAACCATAACCATAACCATAACCATAACCATAACCATAACCATAACCATAACCATAACCATAACCATAACCATAACCATAACCATAACCATAACCATAACCATAACCATAACCATAACCATAACCATAACCATAACCATAACCATAACCATAACCATAACCATAACCATAACCATAACCATAACCATAACCATAACCATAACCATAACCATAACCATAACCATAACCATAACCATAACCATAACCATAACCATAACCATAACCATTACCATAACCATAACCATAACCATAACCATAACCATAACCATAACCATAACCATAACCATAACCATAACCATAACCATAACCATAACCATAACCATAACCATAACCATAACCACAACCATAACCATAACCATAACCATAACCATAACCATAACCATAACCATAACCATAACCATAACCATAGCCATAACCATAACCATAACCATAACCATAACCATAACCATAACCATAACCATAACCATAACCATAACCATAACCATAACCATAACCATAACCATAACCATCACCATAACCATAACCATAACCATAACCATCACCATAACCATAACCATCACCATAACCATAACCATAACCATAACCATAACCATAACCATAACCATAACCATAACCATAACCATAACCATAACCATAACCATAACCATAACCATAACCATAACCATAACCATAACCATAACCATAACCATAACCATAACCATAACCATAACCATAACCATAACCATAACCATAACCATAACCATAACCATAACCATAACCATAACCATAACCATAACCATAACCATAACCATAACCATAACCATAACCATAACCATAACCATAACCATAACCATAACCATAACCATAACCATAACCATAACCATTACCATAACCATAACCATAACCATAACCATAACCATAACCATAACCATAACCATAACCATAACCATAACCATGTTAGGTTTGACAATAAATAAAACAGTTATTCAATTAACGAAGTTTCTCACAAAATGAAATTTTATATTAATTTTTAATATTTGAAAATCAAGTATTGACAGAAAAACAAAATGTAAAAATAATAACTTCATAATATTAAAGCAAGTTAAAAAGAGTTAAGTGTTTCAAGTCAATCACAGCATAACAAATGGTTAAGTGTTTCAATTAAATCACATCATAACACGGCCATCCTGTTACTAATGCGGCCTCGCAGTTAGTGTTTAAGTATTCGTAGATGCAGACACACACTTCTCTGAAATTAAAAAAAAGAACGAAGAAAAGAAAAGAGTCACGTTTACATCTTTACTAAAGTCCTGAATATTTATAATTCTGACCATTTAAGGTCCCGACCATTTAAGGTCCCGACCATTTAAGGTCCCGACCATTTAAGGTCCTGACCATTTAAGGTCCTGATCATTTAAGGTCCTGACCATTTGAGGTCCCGACCATTTAAGGTCCCAACCATTTAATGTCCTGACCATTTAAGGTCCTGACCATTTAAGGTCCCGACCATTTAAGGTCACAACCATTTAAGGTCCCGACCATTTATGGTCACTAATTTAAAATTTACCATTTTTCGGGCCACAATCTCAACTGCTCATGTACTGCTATTTTTGTTACTTTTGCTCTTTTATTAGTTCTCTGAAGTAGGTACCGTTCATTAGGTAAAAGTTTCAAAATTTTATAAGGTCCCAAAAATTTGTTCCCTAATTTACCTGATCCAGCTTTTTGTGTATCTGGAACAACGACAATGTTGCCAACTTTAAATTGTATAGCTACTAATCTTTTTTTATCAAAAAGTTCTCGTTGTTTTTCCCTGTTTTTTTAAGGTTTTCATTAGCATTCGATATCATCATTTCACGACTCTTTAATTGTATAGCAGGCAATCCATTCAACAAATTTTCCTCTGATGGTAAGTGCGATAAGTGCGATGATAAGTGCGTTGGGTGTAAATCCTGTTGCTGAACTAACAGTTTCATTTAAAACAGCTTCAATTTGAGGAAGTACTGAAGTCCATTTGCTTTCTTTTTCACTTGTTAAAACACTTCTCATAAGATTGAAAAGAGTTCGCATCACTCTTTCTACTTGTCCGTTACCTCTAGGCATGCCTGTTGCAATAAGATGCAATTGTATACCTTCCATGTCTAAATAGTTTTGAAATTTTGGTGATGTGAATGCTCTTGCTCTATCTGCTACAATTTTTGCTGGCTTACCAACTTTTTTGAATAGATTTTGCAATGCTATAATGGAATCCTCAGACGTTTTGCTTTGAATGGGAACAAACATGCAATATTTTGAGAAAGAATCTATTGCTACTAAAATTTCAACACAACCGTTTGATCTTTTGAGTGGACCTGCATGGTCAATATGCCAAATTTGCATTGGATAATTTGATTTATCTCCCATTTGATATAATCCAATTTTTGGCCCAGTATGTGATTTACCCAAAGTGCACGCTCTACAATTTTTAACATATTTTTTAAAGGCTTTTCCCATCTTTGGCTAAAATAAATCCTCTTTCATTCTTATAATTCCTTTGTTCCATCCTATATGTGCAGCATTATCATGAAAAGTTTTCATCACCATGAACCTAGCACCTGATGGAACAAAACATGTTTTTTCACTTCATTACTTTTCGTTTTTTCAACATAGTATATGACATCGTTCTCTATTAGAAAATTAGATTGTGGTGTAGTTCTTAATGATTTACAAAAATCATCTTCAGCCTGAAATTCTAATATCGTAGAGGCATTACTGCTTTTTCTTTGTAGTCTGCAAACTGTTGGATTTCTGCTTAAATAATCAACATGCGCCATTTTTCCTCCAGGTCGGTATTCAATTTCAAAATCAAAATCTTGAAGTTTCATCCACCATCTTGCAACTCGTGTATGTAATTCTTTTTTTAAAGCAGTGGCCCTTACTGAATTACAATCAGTAAAAACAGTAAAATGAATGCCATACAAATATACCCGAAAATGATGTGTTGCTTCTACTATAGCCAAGGTTTCTAAGTCATAAGAATGGTATTTGCTCTCACATTCTGTTGTCTTCCGGCTAAAATATGCGACAGGTTTCGTTAAACCGCCTTCTATTTGCATTAAAGCAGCTCCAAGGCCAACAGAACTTGCATCAGTGTGAAGTTCAGTCTTCAAGTTCGGGTTAAATATTCGAAGAACTGGATGATTTATCAATATATTGATGATTTTCTGCCTCACTGACTCATGCTCATCTGTCCAATTAAATTTTATGTTTTTCTGTAAAAGTTTATTGATCGGTCCAGTCAATAAAGCAAATCCCTCGATAAATCGTCGAAAATATCCGGCAAGACCCATGAACTGACGAACTCCCTTTAAATTTGTTGCTGGCTTAGTATCTGCAAGTGCTTTAACTTTGTGCATGCTTGGTTTTATTATTCCGGATCCTACCACTGACCCTAGATACTCTGTTTCCTTTTCGAAAAACGTACATTTATCAAGATTCAAAGAAAATCCTGCTTTAGAAAGGGCATCTAAAACCAATTTCAATTTTTGAAAACCTTCTTCAATAGTTTTGGATGCAATCATAACATCGTCTAAATACACTTGAGCGACAGTATCTTTCAACGGACCTAACGCTTTGTTTATAGCCCGCTGATAACAGGAAGGAGCATTTGCAAATCCAAAAGGCATACGATTGTATTCGTAATGGCCATCAGGAGTAATAAATGCTGTGTATGGCTTAGATTCCTCTTCAATTTCAATTTGATGAAACCCAGCCTTCATATCTAGTTTTGTAAAATATACAGCTGTTCCCAACGCATCTAATTGGTCACGTAAGTTTGGTAACGGATAACGATCTCGAATGGCCTTTTTATTAATCTCTCTATAGTCAACACATAACCGAATAGAGCCATTTTTCTTTTTTACTAATACGATTGGGCTTGCATAGTTTGAAGAACTTTCCCGAATTATTCCTTGATCTAATAATTCTTGAATTATTTCCCTTAATTTTACTTTTTCTGCATATGCTAATCTTCTTGGGCGAAAAGCAATAGGTACATTATCGGACAAAATAATTTTTAATTTTCCTGTGACTACAGCATTTGGTGTATGATTTTGTGCTGCATTTATTAACTTTATCAAATTATCTTTCTGCTTTTCACCTAATTCTGTGCATTGCTTATAGATTTCAGCAAATAATCTTGGTAGCTCGTTTACTCCTGATATTTTACTAGTTGTTTGAATAACCTGTACGTTATGCTCTATTTTATTAGAGAGTTGGAGCTCTAAGCCATGATTCTCGACCTTAACTTCTAAATCAGCACGGCTAATAGTTTCCCATCCTATTATAACGTCTATACCAGGAATGATATTATTTGGAACAACAAGAAAGTCAATTTCTAATGTAACATATTTAAGGGTAACGTATAACTTGCAGTATCCATAAGTAGTAACATCAGACTTACCAAACCCTGTTAGCATTTGATTACTTTGGACTATGTTAGCATTTATTGCATTAACTACTTTTTTATGAATAACACAACAATCTGCTCCAGAATCTATTAAATAAGTGAAACTATACTTGCCATCTTCACTTGGAACATTTGCAGTTGCAGCGATATGACATCGGTTATTAAAACAACAAATTTTCGGCTTTCCGTTTTTCTTGAAGCAGTTTGATTCAGTGTGTCCTAATCGCTTACAAAAAGTACACCAAGAAAGTGGTTTGTCAGCCTCTCCATTATTTTCATAATGTTGATTTTTCATAACTTCAGTGCTTGATGTTGCCCTCCAACATTGATCCTTCTTATGACCTGTTAAACCACAGTTGAAACATTTCCCTATGAATCGAAATTGCTGTGATGGTTCTTGTATTTTTTTCCGTTTGCTTAAACTCTCGCCTTTAAATCGTTCATTGTCTCTTTCGGTTTCATAATGACAGAGTAATTTCATAAGTTCTTTTTTATCTTTGGGTTGATGCAATCTTAATCCTTCGCGAACTGCCAGTGAACATATACCACCGATAACAGGTGACAAAACTCTTTACCAGGGTAATTCGGGGTAGAATCTGTACAGACTACGTACCTTTTCCAACCCGTATTCGGTTATACTATCAAAATTCGAACTCTTCATATTAGCGGCACGCAACAATTTTGTGTCCCATGTTTCTTGGTCTGGAAATGCTGTTAAAAGATCTTCCTCAAATGTTGTCCAATTTTTAATCAAAGGTCTCCATCCATTGAAAAATCGTAGAGCTTTTCCAATTAGCGCCTCCCCAACCTTAAGAATCATGATGTGATCTTCAATTTTATTTTTTTCTCGAATTTCATTCACATCCCGCAGCCATTCCTCCATGGAATACGCAGTGTTGTCTGGATCAAAGTTTGCTAACTTAAAAGACAGTCGTTCTCCATCAACATTGGCAGAAGCAGATGATGCAGGTATTTGCCCGGTAGCCATTTTCGTAAGTTGAGAAAAAAAATTTTGAACAATCTCGTTCATGTTTGCCAAATTTTGAACTTCTTCAAATGGTCGGTTAGAACGTTTTGGTGAAGACATTAGTATTAAATAGGTTCTTATATCCCACTTCTGATGTTAGGTTTGACAATAAATAAAACAGTTATTCAATTAACGAAGTTTTTCACAGAATGAAATTTTATATTAATTTTTAATATTTGAAAATCAAGTATTGACAGAAAAACAAAATGTAAAAATAATAACTTCATAATATTAAAGCAAGTTAAAAAGAGTTAAGTGTTTCAAGTCAATCACAGCATAACAAATGGTTAAGTGTTTCAATTAAATCACATCATAACAACCATAACCATAACCATAACCATAACTATAACCATAACCATAACCATATCAGCGCAATTTTATGTAGCTAAGGTTTCAAACTAACTATAACCATAACTAATCATAACCATAGCTTCCATGCAGATAAGAGCGTATTTGCATTCATGTGAGCCACTTGTTTCCATTTTAGAGCCGTTATTGAAGTTTTTGATAATTGTATATTAAGGCTATTGTATAATTATTGTATAATTTTATATTAAGGCTATTCACAGTTTGAATACGCTGGTCTGATTATTGTACGATTTGTTATTTGTACGCCAATTCACGTTAGCTTATTTGGCTTTGTTGTTGTTTTGCATTCAAACGAAAATACGCGAACACGCTTAAATTGAAGTAGCCCTTGGACGTGTTTTTTGTACCTCATATTTTTGTGCTCTGCCTACGGCCGCCATATTATTGTACATACATCACAGGGTTGCATATTTTTGAATACGACATTCAACAATACTTACTTACTTACTTAGTTGACGCTACAACCGTATGTCGGTCTTGGCCTCATCTAAGAATTTGCGCCAGCCATTTCTGTCTTTCGCTTGCTGGCGCCAGTTGGAAATTCCAAGCTTCGTCATGTTGTCCTCTACTTGGTCTTTCCAACGAAGATGCGGTCGTCCTCTTCTGCGTTGGCCGCCGCTGGGTACCGAATCGAATGTTTTCTTCACTGGAGCATCTTCTTTCATGCGCTGAACATGACCAAGCCAGCGAAGCCGCTCGATTTTAATGCGCTTGACTATGTCGATGTCAGCGTACAGCTTATACAGTTCATCATTCCACTGTATTCGGTACTCGCCATTGACGCAGATTGGTCCGTAGATCTTACGAAGAATCTTTCTCTCGAATGCTCCTAAAGTCTTTTCATCTAAACAGCTCAGCGTCCAGGTTTGTGATGCGTAAAGTAGGACGGGCATGATGAGCGATTTATAGAGCGTGATTTTCGTTCGTCGAGAGAGGGCTCTGCTTCTCAATTGCCTACTGAGCCCAAAGTAACACCTGTTGGCAAGAGTTATTCTTCGTTTGATCTCAATGCTGATGTCGTTGGTTGAATTAATGCTGGATCCCAGATAAACGAAGTTCTTCACAACCTCGAAGGAGGTATTGTCAACGGTAACGTGGGTTCCAAGACGCTGGGACTGTTTGTTTGTCGACACTAAGTATTTCGTCTTATCTGCATTCACTGACAGACCCATTCGACTTGACTCTCTTTCTAATCTGGAAAATGCTGCACTGACTTCGCGCGCATTATGGCCACTGATATCGATGTCATCAGCATACGCAAGCAGCAGAACACTCTTGTAGAATATTGTGCCACTACGTCTCAGATCAGCAGCTCGGATGATCTTTTCCATCATTAGGTTGAAAAAGTCGCACGATAAGGAATCACCTTGTCTGAAACCACGTTTGGTAATAAATGGTGGGGAGAGGTCCTTCCCGATTTTAACTGCGCTGCTGGTGTTGCTCAGTGTCATCCTGCAGAGTCGTATTAGTTTTGCAGGAATACCAAATTCAGACATGGTGGAGTACAGGTGCTTCCTTATTGGGCTGTCGAAGGCGGCTTTGTAGTCGACAAAAAGATGGTGGGTGTCGACTTGTTTTTCTTGAGTCTTCTCCAAGATTTGTCGTAGCGTGAAAATCTGGTCGATGGTGGACTTTCCAGGTCTGAAGCCACACTGATAAGGTCCGATCAGTTCGTTTACAATGGGCTTCAATCTTTTACATAAAACGCTCGACAGGACCTTAAATGCGATGTTAAGAAGGCTTATCCCACGGTAATTGGCACAGATAGTGGGATCGCCTTTCTTGTAGATTGGGCAGAGCACACTGAGATTCCAATCGTTCGGAATGCATTCTTCCGACCATATTCTGCATAGAAGCTCGTGAATGCATTTAAGTAGAGCTTCGCATCCGTTCTTAAACAGCTCAGCAGGTAAGCCATCAGCTCCCGCGGCTTTGTTATTTTTAAGCCGAGCTATAGCTGTCAGAACTTCATCATAGTCAGGTAGCGGAACCTCAACGCTGTCATCCAAAATTGGGGTTTCCGGAATATCATCTCTATTGGCGGGATTGTTGTCAGCGTCGCCATTTAGAAGCTTAGAGAAGTGTTCCCTCCATAACGTCAGTGTACTCTGGACATCTGTCACTAGATTCCCGTTTTCATCCTTGCAGGAAGAGGCCCCGGTTTTAAAACCATCGGCAAGGCGTCTTATTTTTTCAAAAAATTTTCGGACCTCATTCTTGTCACCAAACATCTCAATATTCTCTTGCTCGCGCTTTTCTGCCTCTCTTTTTTCCGCCTGAAAATATGTATCTCTTCCCTCCTCTTTTCTTTGTATCGCTCCTTAGCAGCGCGCGTTACAACCGACTGCAGGGTGGCTTTGTAGGCGGCGTCTTTCTCTGCAGTGGCGTCGCGACACTCCTGGTCGTACCACTGGTTTCGGCGAGGGCGTTGGTAGCCAATCACCTCTTCAGCAGCCGCACGCATGGAGTTGGAAAAGTGTATCCACTGCGCGCATATATCATCGATTGGAGGAGCGCTTTGAAGCAGGAGTGAGAGTCGAGTGGCGAAAGCATCGGCTATCTGTTTCGATTGCAGCTTGTCGACGTCTAGCTTTCTCTGTGTAGGGTTGCGTGTATTCTTAGCTGCGCACAGACGTATACGGATCTTGGCTGCAACAAGATAGTGATCCGAGTCAATGTTTCCACCACGGATCGTGCGTGGATGTACGCACTGGAATGTATACACTGGAAGAGTGCCTTCCGTCGATCAAAACGTGATCAATTTGATTTTTTGTTTTTTGATCAGGGGACATCCAGGTGGCTTTATGAATACTGAGATGCTTGAATCTAGTGCTACTTACGACTATGTTTCGTGCTGTGGCGAAGTCAATCAGCCTCATTCCGTTATCGGAGGTGTTGTCGTGGAGGCTGAAATTTCCGACTATTGGACCAAAAATATTTTCCTTGCCCACCTTAGCGTTGAAGTCACCAAGCACGATTTTTACGTCGTGGCGGGGGCAGCGCTCGTAAGCATTTTCAAGGCGCTCGTAGAAAATTTTCTTGATCTCATCGTCCTTGTCTTCTGTCGGAGCGTGCGCACATATTAGGCTTATATTGAAAAATCTAACCTTGATGCGGATTATGGCAAGTCGTTCGTTCACAGGTGTGAATCGCAGGACGTGGGGCCGTAGTCTCTTGCCAACTACAAATCCGCATCCAAACTCGTGCTTCTCCGCATGGCCGCTGTAGTAGATACCACAGAGTGCATGCCGAATGCAACCCTGTCCCTTCCATCGCATTTCTTGGACAGCAGTGATATCAGCTTTGTATCTTTCCAAGACATCAGTCAGTTGGATAGAGGCACCTTCCCAATTAAGGGTTCGGACATTCCAGTTGCATATCCGTAAATAATAATCAGTTTTTCGTTTGCGGTAGTCGTCATCAGATTTGGGGATCATTTTTGACAAACTAACGGTTGTCAGTTTTGACGTTGCTTAGGAAACACCACGTGGAGGTTTGAGTCGACTTCAGGCGATTTCACCATGATTATGCTGGCCTCGCCAGTTTGAGACAGTCAGACATGTTACATTGTTCCATCGCCCCCAATTCCCCATTCAACAATAACAAATGCTATAAATACGATTTGTTCTATATACGCTCAAACTGTGAATATCCTTATTATTTTAATGCTATACCTGTTTTGTTTGTTTTTTGCTTAAGCTAGTCTGTGGCTCCAGCACAAAATAGTTTTCAATTTCATTGTTATTATGTTTGAGCGCCTTTAAGAACAAAATACCTACGAATTTAATAAAGGTGCTTTGTTTTATCGACACAGTCAAAAATAATTTTTTCTGTATTCTGTATCCAAAGGATATACTTGGAAATATTTGCTTTCTTATTATCATCAACTGTTGCTGTTGCCGTCATGACAATAAGAGAAAATTAAATGTTTATGCGTTGTCGTGTCTGTTCTTTCTTTATTTTTGTGAGCTTCTTTAATTAATTACTGCAAAGAGTTTTTAAGTCCACATTTAAGCTCACTTTGATTAATTTCATTGTGCTTTTGTTGGGCAACACTATTAATTTGAAGTTACTTTAAGTAAATTTCTTGACAATGGCTTTTGTCTCATTTGATGAATGTGGTCTTTTGTTTTCTATCAAATGTTACAATTTGGAAACTTTGAGGAAAATTAAAAGAACATTAACGTTCTTTTTGAATTTATAAAAAAAAAGTTTATAATCTTTTAAAGTGTTTTAATGTTTAATAAAATAAGGAAAAGTTAGTTGATTGTTTTAATGCATTCAATTTGAAACGTCTGCTTCATCGTTGAATATTTATTCAAAAATTTTTTGCTTTTTTAAGCAAATATTAGACAATTTCAAATTAAACATCATGATGAGGATGTTTATCCCTTTTGCTTTCACCACTTTGGAATAAACATTTATTTTTTTTTTCTTAATTTATTATTGCTATAAACATAAGCAGTTCCATACCACACATTATTTATATAATATTTTAATAGAAGCCTGCAAAATATGTAAAACCTAATAAGAATAAATTGATTTTTGTGCTATACCAAGTCGCCATTTTGGCGCTTCAACTTCGTCTGCTTCTTGTTCTTTTGCGTTTAAAAGTCATTGTGATTGTGGTCATTAAATTGAAGAGCCTCACATTTATTTGAATTCCTCTAAAGTGTTTATCTTTTTATCTAGTACAATAAAAGTCAAATCACCATCCTTGAGATTGTAAGATGCGTTCACAAAAATAATTTACAACGAATTCATGTTTTATATACAAGAATGGCTGGTCCTTTCATAATATGCTTGTATGTAGTTCACATGTGAGCCAATCATTGGAGAGGCATCAACAAAAATTAATTCGCATTAAATGAAGAATTTCCCTTATTTAATAAACACGCACAATAAAGCAAAATCTTTTTATGTTTGATTGTAAAAAACGTCACGTCTAACAGTAAAGTGCCATTCACTAGTGAAAATAAGTCTTTGTATAATCAAAGAAATGTTTTATTGGGAAATATTGCATGTGAAATAATAAAGCCTTGAGAGCGGCAACTTTGGGAAAAAGTAATGTGAAGTAAAAATCAGTTCAATTCAGAATTCATCAGTTTTCTATTTAAAGTTTTCTGAAGTTCTCGCTCTCCCAACGAGGTACTACATACGTTTTACCTAGGGGGATCCACGGATGATTCAACCGAAGTGTTCAAAAAGTCGCATACCTCTCTGGGGTCCTACCCATTCCTGATAACAAAAAATTAAATTATATTTTATCCATCCATAGTCCATCCACTTTGATTAGCTTATAAGCAAAACTTCTGTTAAAACAAAACAGAGTTTTTGTGATGTTTTTTGCTTTTCAAACCTTTTCAAACAAGTTCGAAAAAGTGACTGTATTGATTCTGCAAAAATATGCTGTTGTGCTCCTTGTTTACTACAATACATTCATCACGAATCAATCAAGGCTCTATCAGTAGGTCTGTTTCTGTACTAATTTCAAGTAATTGTAATAGAATAGGGAGTGACATTTTGCATGTTTTCTTTTCTCGTGAGCTTCAAAAATTTGTAAAATAATGCTTTCAAGCAACTTCAAGTAACTTGAATCGAGTACTGATACAGACCTTATATTTAAGTTTTTTACATCTTCCATGAGTATCTTGCGTCTAAGTAATCTCGCTATTCTATCTAGAAAACACCAATTAAGCGACAACATAGGGTTTGTATCTGTAACTAACGACTTTGCCAATAAAAAAACAAGAAAATGTTTTGATGAGCAAAACTGGAACAATAATAGTGAAAATGAACTTCGAAGTAATGTATTGATTACATTTATTACCATTTGTATACTAAAAATTTGCATAATGCTTTAAACATATTTAGTTTTACATATGTCAAAAAAATGTATTTAATTTAACGTGAAAATTTATTAAATTCGTGCTTTTAGCGCAGATATTAAACAAAAAGTAAAATGTGTTTACAAAATAACAATCCGCGCTTCTTATTGCGAAAAACTTAGAAATAAACCATACGTCGCACACTGGCTAAAAGAATGGTGTTTTTGGAAAAAAAACTATGTAACTTTTGTTTCAGAATAAGTAGACTTAAATGGTTTTGTTTTAATAAATAATGTTTTTTAATACGAAAATTTGTGACAAAAAAAATATGGAGGGTAAAATTAAAAAAAACTTAAAAAATAAATAAAACTTATTTTATTTTTTTGCGATAAACGCACATGAAAATAGTAAAGCAGAAATAATATATCTTTTTAATAAAACCCCTTTTTTTGGATTTCACCCTTTAACAGCTAAATATAAGCATTATAAAATATTTTGCCAAAAATGAGCGTATACTTTTATAAAAGCATACTTCTAAGAAAGTAGACAATTACGACTACGATATAACATATCTGTGGACTTTTGGCAAAACAACATTTGAAATTCATAGACAAAACCCTTTAAGTTTATTTGAACATCATATAGATTTGAGCTATTTTGTTGTCTATGAAATTCAGATAGACTTAAGTTGTTTTGTCAAAAGTTCACAGATATAAAGACTGTCCAAATACAAATAGATTCAAATCTCATCATTATTAAGTCCAAAACCGAATATTATCACAATAAGACCGTTTTTTTAGAAGTCCCACCAATAACATTTCTTAACAAATTTCATACCCATCAACAGTATACGTATCTTACTGATATATAATGATAATTTTGATATTCATTGCTTGACATATTGCTTAGGCCTCGACCATAAAGTTTAATGAAAGTTATAGATTATACCACTAACTGCTTTATCGACTCGATCCAGTATTGTTCCAGAAGCTCTATTGGCTTCTCCGACGATCACGTTTTGCTGTGATATCAATCACGAATTGACTGCCACCCACGTAGCAAAAGTATTTTCAACACTATCCTGATTTCACGTGTTGTTGTATAATTTATTAGCAAATACCCGCTGCTTCGCCTGCGATAAAAATATTAAATACCATGTAAAAATTTGAAATCTTGAAATTAAAGTATTTTTTTTTATCTTCAAATGCTAAATTAAAAATATTTGTGTTTGCTTAGTTATTAAAAAATGATATAAATATTAAAAAATGAGGTACTTTATTTAATTTGATTAACCATCTTACAGTAATTGTTATGGTGACATAAAGTTGCTTGGCTTTTGCTGTATTTTGATTTTTTAATAAGTCCTGCATAACAGGATTATAAAAAATATTGTTAAATTATTTTTTAAATTTGTGATTCAAAAATTTAATTTTTTAACTTAGATTCTAAACATGAATATATTCTTCTTAAGTTCTGAAAAAAAATCTATTATTATGACATGAAACTTTTGGCTATATCTCGAAAACTATAGATTTTCTCAGTACAACGCATTTTTTTTATGAAAAGTCGTTTATTAATAAAAATTACGGTAAACGAAAAAATTTTCGAAAATATTTTTCGAAAGAAAAAACCGATTGAAATTGCAATTTTTTAATTTGCAAGCTAACATCTCTGCCATTTTCAAATCGATGTTCATCAAATTTCCTTTTGATCACGAAAATCGAGTTTATATGCACTGCTTATGTAAACGAAGCTACAAAATTGCTTCTCCTGTAAAATTTTGTTTTTGTTGGTTACACTTGTTTTGCGGCTATGGCTCGATATTTTGAAAAGAAAATCATGAACGGATTTTTCTAAAAAACTCTTTAAATTTTAATTTATTTGTATTAATGCTTACTGCTATTTTTTTGACCGAAGTTGTACATGTTGTTTTGGTTCTAGGCCTGCGATAAACTAAATTATAAGAAAAATTTCTGTCTTCGTTTTGAATTATTATATTTTTAAATTATTCTTTTTAAAAATTTTTCGAAAATCTTCAGGATAATCGTTTATTTTAAATAAATATTTGAACAATTTTCGCATCGTTCACACTGTCGCCAATTACGTGCATTTTCCACCAGATTTAGTGCATTTTGAAAATTTTGACGCGAGAAACGTGAGGTTTGGTGCCTAATGCATTTTTTGTGCTTTTTTTTAGTATCGAAGGGATCAATTAAAAAAATAAGACAATTAACAATTAAGAATATGATTAGGTTTAGAATTTAATTTAGCTTTTAAAATAAAAAAATAAATTTTACAAATCTAATAAATCTGGTGCACTTTTGAAGAAAAAGGGCTTTTTAATCTTGTGAATTTTAGAATTAAAATTTGGCAACACGTATGAACTTCTCGGTTATTTAAAAAAAAGCTTATTCGCAATTCAGCAGCGTTGACAATTTTGAGTTTCAGTTCCTAGTCTCGCTTTACAGCTAAGAACTTTACAGCGAAGAAATAAGGACAGATAATAATACTGTTTTATAACTGAAGGCTCTCTTTCTAACTCAATTTAAAAAAAATGGCTGCCAGTGTTGATGCTTTCTATGTATCATTAGCTGCGCTCCTTTCGCATAAATATAATCGCGATAACAAATTTTCTCAAAGGAACGGCAATAAAAACGACTCGTAGAGGGCACTACCGTTGCAGTCAAATTTAAATTTAAACAAGCAATCATAATACAATAACTATTAGGTGCCATGAGAACGTGTATCGTTCAAATTTGTTGTGAATTGTTATGGTAGCGATATCTTAGTAAACGATGTTTTTCTCTGAATGTGTTTTACTCTAAACGTGAGAAAAATTGTAAATTATTCAATTTAATTATTAATATTGTGCAATTATATAAATAATTTAAGTGCAATTGTTGGCTCCGCTGAATGCGTTTAATGTGTGTGACACAGGCAGTTTGTTTTGTTTTCTTTTGTTTAACATTCGATGGTCGCAGCTCGTGAGAAAATAGGAAGCTGTCATGGCTACCTAATAGTCATTGTATCAAACAAACAAATAATTCCAAAAATGAAATGACAGCTCATAAAAATATACAGGTGCGGCACCTGTGTTTCAAATTTTTAAAGGCTATATCACAATTTTATATGGATAGCAAAAATAATCCTATTTGTTATAGGATTATTATTTTTGTTTTTGCTTTGCATGTAAAAAAAATAATCTGGATTATTTTGAAGCGAATGGAACGCAGCTATTAACAGATCTGATTGATATATGACTTATGAAGTAAAGCAATAAGCTCTAAAACTATACGAAATAGCATATTTCCGCATTTAAATGCATTCATAGCAAATTTGTCTGTAATTGTGTAAATTCTGCATGCATAATCTGATATATAAATATCAAATTCATTTGAATTAAACAATCAAATGCGCAATCACGAAACCACTTTTCATTCAGGGAATGACGCTAATCAGGAATATATCGTCGCTGCGCCAACAAAAACGGCTATGTGTTTTTTATCGAATTTTTTTTATTGCATATTTTATTGACACTATCTATTGCCTACATTTCTGCATTCACTGTTTTTTTGTATCTCTTTTGGTTTAGAAGTGATCAAAAACAGCTATGTGCTCGCAGTACTAGAAATACTCTGAAAAAACAGGTATAAGCTTACTTGCTTATAACTGTTTTTGATCGCAGGCGAAAAAAAAGACGTGTGTTGTTCGCATGTAAAATTTGACCATTAACAAAGGTAAAAAATGTTTAGTTTAAAATAGCCACTATCTCAAAAGATATCTGTTTTATAGTCTAAGGGCCGTTTTCTCAATGTCCGGTTAAGCACTAATCAGAACTTTAACTGGCGGTTAGCAAAAAAGCATTTTCTCAATGTTCAGTTAGGTCTTAAGTGCTGGTTAAGTTAACGGCAAGTTGAGGTTCCGCTTAGTTGCTAATCGGAAGAACAGCTGTGTAGCGTAAAAAATAATTATATATTTTATAATTAAAAATGGATAGAATTTCGAGGATTTCGTTTTTTTCTTACTTGAATTCGATCCAAAAGATAAAAAGGACATATGCGCATAGGCGTGATTACGTGGAAGAGTAATGCACTTTCTTCATATGCACTAAAGTTCGGCACTCTGTTGCGTTTTTAAATTATTTATTAATTAATCCTTGTTAGATATTTACAACTTGCACATCAAAAATATTATATTGTAACAAACAAGCGTACACAGCTGATATGCAGTTTAGCGTATTCACTATTGAAAAAATTCACAATTAATGACTTAACCGACAGTTACCTAACCGACACTTGGTGAAAACAAAATTGTTTTTTTAGTTATCGTACGGTTAGCCAACTCCCGGTTAAGAGCTTTGCTAACCGGACATTGAGAAAACGGCCCTAAATATGGAAGAATGCAATGCTACTCTCTATAAAAAAACTGGAAATTGAAGAAAATCCGACTGCAGGTGGTAAAATATCACAGAGGGAAAATATTTTCAAAAATCGTAAATTAAGACTATTGCGTAAAAATATAATGTTTGGATATTAAATTAAATATTTAGGCTGTGTGCGAATTGATCTAAATGCGACCTAAACTAAACAGTGTCGATAAGGCAGTGCTTCCTAATTTAGGAATAATTTAGGTAGCTCGAGAATTTCCTACACGCAGAGAAAAGACATGGTTGAGACATGATTGCCGCAATAATAATTTTTTTACTAAAATTATTGTATTATTTCTGCAAACACAAATGTTTGCCTTAATAAAGTCATTATTTACTAATGGTGGCACCAAAAATAACATTATAGTTGAAATCATAACATCAGTGAAATCGTCAACATACTATGATTGCCTCAACTATTAGTTGCAACAAAAATGTTGTAGTTCTGTCAATCATGATAAATATGAAAATTATTTTAGAGACAAACATATTAGAATTTTGAATGTTTGTCTGAACTATTCTTTGCTTGTTGGCTAACGAAGCAGAACATAACCAAAAATCGAAAGAATTTATTGTGTCTGAACAGTTTGCGGGAAAAATTTTCACTTCATTCAGACACAATAAGTTTTATCGATTCCTGGCTATGTGCCGTTTCGTTTGTCAACTGTTCAATTATTGTGTTTTGTTTTATATCGCCTGATCCTAAAAACAGCAAGCAGAAAAGTGACATTTTCGACTTTAATTGTAGTAAACATATTTCTTTTTACCGTAAACATATTTCGCAATTCTGACCATATTTTGTTTATCACAAATATTGCTATTTTTGTGACAATGCACTTAATGTACCATGTTTATGAATGGCATTAGTCAGGCGAGCGGTAGTAGCGACTGTGGCTTACTGGTAGTGTGCGTGGCTCGTAAGCGAAAAAGCCGCGGTTCAAACCCCAGCTCGGACAGAAAATTTTATCAAAAAGATTTTTCAATTGAATTAATATTTCTGTTCAGCCTAGTCAATGGCAAACCTTTGGAAGATATCTTAATTAATAGCTGTGGAAATTGGAGTGCATTAAAATAATAAAAAATAAAATTATTGTTTCAATAATATTCTGGATCCTAAAAATAAATTCATAATATAGTTGTTGTTATAGAATGGTATTTTTGACCCAATAAGAGAAAAATGATTGTTTCAATAATATTTTGGTTCCTACAAAAAAGTTCCTTTTCTAAATATGGTTGTTGTAATCATTTTATCATGATCAAAGAAAACATTATATGTTTAAGAACATGTTAGCAACAATCATAATCCGAATCATACTATGATCCTCTTAAAACATGGTTGTTGCAACTATGTTTTTTCTCTGCGTGTATATTATTTAGGAAGAACTGCCTTATCGACCCAATTTAGTTTAGGTCGCATTTAGATCAATTCGCACACGGCCTTAATATACATATAATACTTCTTTTCACAATTTTATGCAAATTACTGTGTTATACAATTTTGTTTAATTTATAAGAATATGTACCTATGTTTGCAAATATATAATAAAAACAGAATAACTTTTGTATTCTCTCAATGGATCTCACTCAACGAAATTTGGATAAAACTCACTTGGTTCAAGTTTTATGCTGACCAATAAAGTAGTTCACAACTCTGGCAATGTGTGCCAACGCATTATTCTTTTGTTTAAAAACCCAAGAAATGTGTTTCGAACAATTTTTCATTGGTAACAATAATGGACAACCATTTTGAATTAAAAAGTATCCTTCGGTAATGCTTGTGAGTTCAAAAACATATCTGCATTAAAAAAAAAAATTGCAAAATGTTATACATGAACTGTTATTTAGACATTTATTGATCAAAACCTTTGTTTAAAATATTATTTTTTAAAGAAAGCAACCTATTTATTACCATTTGCCACAGATTTTCACTTTTTTAGCAAGATTGGAGACAAGATGCTCAGTAACACATCATTATAAAAAATTTTTTATATAAAGCCAATTTAAGTAGAATTTAAGCACTTCTAAAAATATTTCTAGGAGCGGGGTTTTTTGGCACGGGGTGTAACAGGAGCAACGACCAGTTAACTAATCGAGTCCTCAACTTCTCCACATTTCATCTAGGCCAAACGGCAGTATTCTGTACAAATTGCAATCGATTCCAGCGCAAATGTTTACCACGTCGTAATGTGCAAAAAAAATTCTTTTTTTTTCAACAAATCAATAACATATTTTTAATATAATAGTATCCAAAAAAGAAATTTGAAAAATAATGTCCTTGGACA
This sequence comes from Dichetophora obliterata, assembly GCA_963920525.1. NCBI lineage: Eukaryota > Metazoa > Arthropoda > Insecta > Diptera > Sciomyzidae > Dichetophora > Dichetophora obliterata. The sequence goes on from OY986437.1 coordinate 87,672,869, forward strand.
CAAGGAAACAGTTTTTTTTCACCTCCTGAAAAGTTACTGAAAAACACATAGCTGTTTTTGTTGGCGCAGCGACTATATATACTTTTCTATACAGGCCACGCCTCTTTTTGCACGCTACAAACCTTTTAAAAATTTTTATATAACCTGAACTCTTCAGGTGTTTCGTGATAACAGACTTGACACCAGCTAACTAAAATAATGAAAAAAAATTTATATATCCTGTACCCTACTGGTCTAACAACTTTTTCCCATTGCACTGATGTACTCCAAGACTTTAAAAATAACTTGCTGTTTCGTTAGTTTGTTTTTTAATGCGCGATCCCGAATCTGTAAATACCCTACACCTGAAGAGTTGAAAGTATATTGCGAAAACTTTTATAACGCACATAATAAGGCGCCGCGTTCGGTATAAAAAATCCATATATATTCTTGATCAGTGGCATTCTTTGATTGAAAACTGATTTCGTGATTGTGCAGGTGAATGTTTTAAATGCAATCGACGAAAGTAGGTCTATAAGTATGTATGTATTTTCATGCGCTTAATTAAAATCCTTTTTCTATCAGGTCAAGTTTTTAGATACAGGCGAAAATATGCATACGGTTCTTTTTCTGTTAATTTGACCATATCTTTCTAAAGCATCGGCCACTTTCAATCGCCTTCTAAGGTCTTGACTAAGTAATATTGGACGTAGCCATTTCTGTTTACTCAAATTCATTATATTTTGTAGTTTTGCAATTATTGGCCTTCAAAATTTCACATTTAATGCAGATTTACACCCGTGTTACTTATTTTATCTTTCCATACAGTTTCAAAAACTTCTTTTTTGCCGGATAGACAATCTTTGAAATTTTAGTAAACATTTTATTGTTTGCCAATACAATTGATGGCTTAAGAACTATTTTTTCATTTCCAATACGTTAAAAAATATAGTCCTACTAACGGTAAAAGCCTTATTTCAGATTTTGGCCTATATCTCCAAAACTTGACTTAAAACGGACCACGGACATTTATCTTCTAATGTTCAAAAGCTGACCTTTATTTGAAAACCTGTGTTATTGTTAAAAATTTGTATGTGTTTCGTGTAAAGTTCCTTGAGCAATTTAACAGCTCTAGATAATTTTTGTCGGTGTTTTTATAAAAGTGGTGGTATTTTTAAATTCAAAAAGGTGGCAGCATTGGTACCGTAAGCAATAGATGTTGCTGCCTTTTTTTTGCGTATCTTGTTGACTTACAGCCCGAACAGAACCAAAAGTCGTAACGACTTGTGATGTCGAACACACAACAGAACACATGCAAGTTAACGAAGCCATCCAAAATGAAATCGCTGAGCAAGAGTCGTAGCGACTTATCGCTAGAGTAAAATTGAATAGAATCTATTATATTTTTTCTCTAACGACCGACGATTTCCTTTCTGAGTACAATTAGTGCTGCCATATTTTGCAAACAATTGGGTATGTTCAAAGACAATTTCAAAGTTTTTGCTATGTTCTCACGTTTTTTGTTTTGTTTCTGTTTCACTTACACAACAACAAAAACATGGCTGCTAACAAAATATTGCTATATAAAAGCAACCCTGCATCGTCAGTCGCAATCGCTTTCATTCTGGACGGGTTCTGTGTGTCTGGCGACCAGAGAGGATCGCCGGTCGTAACGACTTTTGATTCTGTTCGGGCTCTTACTTTTATTTTTCTCAAAAATAGATTGAAAAAAGATCTTTTGTCTCGCAGCGAAATAGAAAATTTTTTCAACTCAACGGATCATTCATCACAGCGGACATTCATCTTTTCTGGTCCAAAAGTTGACCCTTTGGGTTTTTTAAGTACTTTAAGCTGTAAAACTAAATTTTGTCGGTGTTTTCATAAAACTGGTGGTATTTTCACAGTCAAAAAGGAGGTAGCAATGGCACCGCACGCAATACATGTTGCTTTCTTTGTTTTTGCGTATCTTGTTGTCTTTGTTTTATCGCGCTTTAAAATAGCTTGAAAAGAGAGCTCTTGTCTCGCAGCGAAATAGAAAAAATTTTCAACACAACCGATTTTTCAATTTTGTTAGCTTTGCGCAAGGCTTATTAATAAGGTTGTGGCACTTGAGAGAAATGCACTCTTTTTTCCGCCTTTGCTTGAACTGTCATTGTTCGTTTCTTTGTTCTATGAATACATTTTCTTGATTTCTTTTCATCCATTCTGACAGTTCGACCGAGCTCGCTCTGAAGTGTTACAACCTTATCAATGAGCTTGGCTTTGCGCACATCTTGTAAAGCGTGGCACGCAACCTTTATATTGCTCAAATAAAGCTTAAAATGGGAAAGCTTTTTTCTCACTGAGAATAAGAATACAAAAATTGTATGGTTATGCTCTTTTAGATTTAATTAATTATTTAAATTACAATTAGCACATTTATATAGCTTAACTTTTAAATGGGTGCCGTAGCGACCCAAAATAAAAAAAATATAGAAATAGAGCCTACCGTTCTCTAACTCTGAGTTGACTAATATGCGTGAGTCTCTTTTTATATAATAGTATAGATTATACTTATTAATATTAATTCATATAATATAAAATAATATTATTTGATTTTGAACTCTTAATTAGTTGATCTTAGAAGTATAGGGTATTCTAAAATATTAATTTAAATTTTTTTTATTATAGCATGACAAATGTTATTTTTCCTCCATTAAAAAAATTAAAATTTTATATCGATTCAAGTTTCTAATTAAACAAAAAAAATCGAAATACTTAATAAAATATTTTTGTCCTCCAAATTGCTCAAAGACATAGAGTATATTATTAATGATACATTATTAAATCTTCCCAACCACTTTTTACATCCTTCTTACAAAATATCCTACCTACCCCTTCATTCTCTTTATACTCATTTATGACTAAACTACTTTTTTCGGCATCGTATATTAGAAAAAAGCATATGCTATTTAAAACATCAGTGGCTATCGCTGGAACTAGAATCAAAGTTTTATTTTAAAAACATCATATATTTTATCATTGATAACCGGTAAGAAAAGCTATTTTGTTTTTCTAGTTCCAGCCATATCTGCACTCATAATGATTAATAATATTCTTGGTTTTTATTATTCAGATAAATAGAAGAGTCAAAATCTAAAACACTGTCAAGGCACCATTTCTTTGAGAAAAACTCTTTGAGTACCATTTTGAACATTACCAACAATTTTTTAAAATAAAAAAATACATATTTTTATGTTGAATGGTTGTTACAATACACCTTAAAAGTTTAAATGTCTTGGTTCATTATTTTAACCTTTAAAAAATGTCTTAAAACATACTTTCTTGATACTTATATAATTTTCTGAAACGTTTTTTTTTTTACATATTTGAAATTGAATATCGTTTCTATTTTTGATTTGTACTGATTTCTTTTCTTTTTAACATAACTTTTTCGATTTAGGGAAATAACGCCCAATGAAATAACACCCAAAATAGAAAAATGAAATAAAGCCCAAATACAATAAAATAAATCCCAAAATTTTGGGCCTAATTTAATTTGGGCATAATGAAATAACGCTCGAGCTTGTATGAAAAATGTTTGGCCTTTATTTCATTTTTTATTTTGGGCGTTATTGCATCGGGCGTTATATCCCTGCACCAACTTTTTCTACTTTTAAAACATAATTTGATACACTGAGCCTAGTCTCGTTGCAAAACAAATTCCGCACAGTGGAATGTTAAATATGTATAACGTGGAGCACTGCAAAAATGTGCCTCCGCCATCACGAAAACTTTTATAACTTTGCGAGTGGGTCGAGGTGGGCTCTAGTTTTCACATTTTTTTAAAATACTAACTGAAACCCAGCGCGTTTACTGGCACACACCCTTGTCCTATGCCCATAACAGATTATCAATGAAACTGCATGTGTAAACTGAGATCGAATACTCAATTTCGAGGCTGTGCAACCTATAACTCCAAAATTATTCGATATCGCAAATTTGAGTTGTATGGGAGGTGCAACGCCCCCACGTTCAATCGACGCCAAACTTCACAGGAACGCACTCAAGGTGTTGCTTCAGTTTTCCTGAAATTTCATAAGGATCGGTTCAGCAGTTTTGGAGTCTATACGTGACTTACAAACATACCCACATAAATACATCCATTTTTGTATATCTAGATAAATTCCATTCTTTGCAATTTAATAAACTATAAACATTAAAAAGCCTTCGCTAGTAAAAATATTTATATCTAAATTTTAAAATAAATAATAACTTTAGTACTCTTTAAGAATAATTAATATCTTTTTACGTTTAAGCTAAACTTTTACATGAATTTAGTTGCGAGCTTTAGATCAAGTAAGTTTTAAGAATGCAACAACAACAACAACAACTCTGTATAGAGTCAATCACTCAGTGACTAGACAGTCTGTTTCGGAAACGCTACATTTCCTCTTCAGTAGTCTTTGAGTGATTAAGCTGTGATCATCTCACTGTTAAAGTCGTATATGATTTCACACATTTTTGAACAAATTCGTGAGAATTTTACGTTCAAATCGGCTACTTAATCATACGACATTTAAAGCAGTAAGCTATTAATAGATCATAGCCATCAACTCTACCAAGGTTGCCATCTGATGATTCTTATTTACTTCAATATTCTTTGGTGGTCGACAGTCTGTCGACATACACCATAGAATTGAAACGAATTTTTGCTTCGCTAGAATTTAGTGTTTTAACTGATAAATCATATACGACTTTAACAGTGAGAAGATCACAGCTTAATCACTTAAAGACTACTGAAGAGGAAATGTTGCGATTTCCGAAATAAACTGTCTAGTCAGCTAAGTGATTGACTCTATACAGAGTTGTTATTAATGTTGTTGCTTTCTTAAAAACTAACTCGCAATTAAATTCATATAATAACTTGAAAATAATCACAATTAATCAACTAACTTTTAGTTAAACCTAAAAAAATTCACTGCATAAGTTTGCATAAATATTACAGTTGCATAAATTTAATAAATATATTACTAAACCTTTTTTCGAAATCTTCATAAATTTTTTTTGATTTTAACTCTTTAAATATTTAAAATAAGCTTAAAAAATATTTCGAAAATTTGAAAAATTTATAAACAAAATTTAATTATTTTTTGCAATTCTGACAATGAGGAATTAAGGGATAGACATTTGGCTATGGAATAAAAATAAAAAATTATAATAGACGCATTTTTTAAAAACAGATTTCTTCCGCCAATTAGCCAGTGTGCGTCACTGCCGTTTTACGGCTCGCAAAGGTAAATTATTTTGAAACGTGAACAATCAGCAAAGACGGGAGAACCAAAAAATTTAAATTTGCGAGGCTAGGTACATTGGAAGGCTTTTTAATTTCAAATTACCGTTTTTCACCAAAAATCGAGTGTCTAAACCTTAAGACGGGCTATAATGGAAGCCGTTATTAAAGCGAAGGAGAAAAAAAGTCTGCTTTTACAACCAAAAAATTTCTGACATCAGGAATGAACAGTTGATGAATGGAAGCGGGTATTTATAAAATATTATTTTTTGGGAATACAATTCAACTTGTTTAAATTTATTAAAGTTAATTTGTTCCGATGAGATCAAAATGAACCGTTTTCAATCTGATAGGTGTTCTTGGTACTATTCAGATACCACTACAGCTCCACCAAGTATAATAAACTTTTTAATTCAGAGGTAGCTGCAGTCTGCTCTGTCGTGAAATTCGCTCGCAAAATTAACAAGGAGCAATTTTTTAACATTTTGTAAACCAATTTACCAGCCACCATAGATATGCTGCTAATGCGGAAATAACGGATAATTTTCCAACAAGACAATGATCATAATAAGCGCAAAATTGGCTTAAAGGCCAGAATTTTAAAACTATGGACTGGCCTTCGCAAAACCCGGATATGAATTCGATGGAAAACTTTTGAAGATTTTTGGTAGGGCAAGTGGCAAATTACGCCATCTCTACCTTAAGGCATGCAAGAGAGGATTTGAGCATTTGAGAGGACTTACTAAATAAATTTAATGCTATTCTAAGAGACAAAAGTGTGCTTGTTCATTTATTAAGCTTGCAAATTTTCATAGCAATGGAAAAGCCTTAATTGATTTTAAATTAGTCGAATTCATATGTAGGTAAAAAATTTGAGAAGTTTTCGCAATTGTTCAGATCGGGTTTTATAGAAATAAGCGATTCATATTATTCACATTAAATGTAATCGGTCCTGTAGTATATTTTTCTCAGTGTATGAGAAGGAAATGATTTGAAATTTACTTTTAGCATTATTCAACACTAAATTGTTTCAACAAATTTATGTTAGGCAAATATAAAATCTTACAGCTACTTATTGCCAAGCAGAACCGTGCTCAATGGCAGTGCTCATCAAAATTTAACGCTTAACCGCCAACAGCATAGCACGCTGTGGTAACGGGTAACTTTGTCAGAAATAAACTCGGTTAATAACTTAATAAGGACCGCTGCGCAGGTTGCCGACTTCATTGCAATGAAAATCAGGCTGATTATGTGGGCCAGTAGTAGAAGTAGTAGGAGGCGAAGAGGCAATGGCAATAACAAAAACAACTACATCATGCACATTTTACGCATCCACGCTCAGCCTTCAGGTTTTTTGTTGACTGTAATGCTTGCCACCAGCGCAGTAGCAACAGCAGCTGCTTACTGCTCACCATAAGTTTTCGCTAATGAATGCAGGCGCTCAAAGGCAGTCAGTGTTCGTTACAAGTTGCATAAACAACACACAACACAAAACAAAAAAAAAAAAAAAATAAAAATACGAAAAAATTATAACTGCATCAAGGAAAAGCAACAACGTTGAGGTTGATAATTAACACGAGCTGCAGTGAAAAATTCGTCAAAATATTTATTGCTATTTCACAGCAAGTTCACACAAAAGATATTTAAAGTTTTCAACGCAACACAAAAAAGCCAACGGGGATTGATGCTGCCTTGGTTACAACTTGGTGTATACCGGACTTTGTTATATAGTAAAGTATATAAAGACGTGGTGCATTCCTTTACAAGGACACTAAATGATGCAATTATGCGACATGTTGCACGCTTCTTATAATGAAGTTAGTGTCAGTTGTAGTTTTTTTTTTGTCTTTCTAGTCTAACCATAAGCTGTATTATTATTTATAATGGTGATTAATTTCAACAGTAGCGCAAATTTAAGAGTAGGTTGTAGTACAATGCATTTTATAAGAAATGAGCATGAAATTTGCAAAGGGTGATTCTTGATTTAGGGCAACAAAGAACCATGGTGCTTTTGTATGAAAATTGGTCGTTGGGTCGACAAAGATGAGACCACATGCAATGTGTTGTGGGACCTCCCTGAGTAACGTTCATCTGTAATTAATCTTTTTTTACCACCGGGTTTCTGAGATATGGAGCTAAAGTCGCTTACAAAAAATCACAAAAATTTTAATATTTTCATTAATATATTGTTTTATTACTTTTAAAACACAAACAAACACATACATTATGTTTGCGAAAAAGCTCATGAACACAATTTTGTATTGGGAGAATTCCAAGTATTAGAAAGGTAAAAGAAGACCAGTATTAGAATGCAAGTACTCTATATTATTTTCTCTTAACGTGTTAGCTTACGTTGCTAAGATTCCACTGATGACCAAATGACAACTAACTTACATATAAAAAAATGACATAAATTTAACCTATTAGCTTTTAGATAACATTATGTGGACATTATGTTGTGCAATGTTAATGGTTATTTAATATTTCAAGGTTGTTTTCTTTGCTTCTCAAACTTTACACTTAGATTAATAATAAGGACTCTTGACTTAAACACATTATGTATATATATAATATAATTGTATGTATATTTGACCGGATCGCCTTTGTAATGGGGAAAAAATAATCAGGCGTTCGGGGTCTCAAAAGTTAGAGGAACTCATAAAAACGATTTCTTCTTACTTTTTTTCAAATCGGAGAAAATTTATCGGAGCGTTTTTAATTCTTCTGAAGATCCTTTTTGTTAAAAAACATGTTTTTTGCTAGTTACTTTTTATTTTCCAAAGAACACACACCCGAATCTGCAAAAAATAGAAATTCTTTACTTATAGCAACATTTAGGGGAAAATAAATTTTTTAACTTATGTTTTATTATAACTCTTATTGACCTCCAAACATAGAATTTTTTGCAATTTTTAAAAACACATTTTGTTAAAACCTCTGTTAAAGACACATTTTCCATTGGATTTACGTACAATTGATCTTGTTGGAAAGGAATTAAATTATACTTCTTTTGATATATCGGTTAAAACAAAGAACACATGTATAGAATATATATATATACTAGCAAAAACCCGCTGCTTCGCCTGCGAAAAAATATTAAATACCATGTAAAAATTTTAAATCTTAAATTTAAAGTATTTAGTATTTCAAATACAAAATATAAAAATTATTGTGTTTGCTTTGTTTTGTTATAAAAAATTGGTATAAATATTAAAAAATTACTTCATTTAATTTGAATAACTTATTTAAACGGTAATTTTTATGATGAAATAAATTTGCCTAGCTCTTTTTGTTTTTTGACTTGTGAAAAGTCCTGCATGGGTTAAAAATTTGTAATCAAAAATGTAATTTTTTTTTATTTCCGAACATAAATATATTCTTCATTAAATAAAAAAAAATCCGTTTTAGTGACATCAAATTTTTGCGATATCTGAAAAACTAGACTTTTTCAGTAAAACGCATTCTTGTATGAAAAGTCGTTGATTAATAAAAATAACGGTAAATAAAAGCTTTTTCGGAATCATTTTGTACAGATAGAAGGTATGTTAAAAAAAAATCCGTTTTGTGATACCAAATTATTGCGATATCTCAAAAACTATAGATTTTCTCAGTATAACGCAGTTTCTTAAGCCTGAGAATGAGAAAATATTATTTTTCAATAACTTCGTAGTGGAAGTAAAACACCAATAGTTTAATAGGAAACAAGAAAACCAAATTTATTGATAATTAAATTAGTACGATGTGTATTGTGTGAAAAACAATTTTGGAATGAAAAATTTGATTAACAAATTTTTCGTTTGAAACAATATACAAAACGATTGCTATGTTTCACAACACTCCTTCTCAATCGTTAATTCCGATCTTATTGCAAAACTTCTTGAATAATGATTATTACATCAACATTTCGAGCATCGAATCGCGTACACAGACATTAGTCGTGCATTGATCGTTTAAAGCCAAGGCGGATTATATAGCTATTGAAACGCACATTCCAGCAGCGTGGAGCTTGTTTGAGTCCGTACAATGACTTTACAAGTTTGCAGCACTTATCGTTGTTTACATCCTTCAGCTCTTCTGGCACAACCATGTATATGGTTTCCTTGAGTTCTCCATGTAAAAATGCCGTTTTTACATCCACTTGATGGTACTGGAATTTATGCTGTACTCCATAGGCAAGAACTACGCGAATGGTGGCCAACTTCGCTACAGGTGCCTACGTTTCCTTGTAGTCAATTCCAGATTTTTGGAGAAATCCCTTCACTACAAGCCGGACCTTGTACCAGGTGACCAACCCGTCTCCGTTCTCCTTCTTGCGGAAAATCCACTTTGATTTAGGTACCTTGGTGCCACCTGGGATTGGCACCACCTTCCAAACGTTATTCACCCTTATAGAGTTTAACTCTGCATTTATCGCATCAAACCATTGCTTTGAATCAGGTCTTCCAGATACTGCTGAAAAAGTTTCGGGAACATCTGAAAAATGTATACCAGCAGAAGAAGAACTATATCCAGTAAAGTAGTCGAAGAACTTACTTGTAGCCTTGCGCTCTCGTCCGCTGCGCCTCACAGTATCCTCTTTGAGATTGCTGTTATCAAATTGCGGAGAGAGCGCCACTGGATTTGAAGTTCCGCTTGCCATTTCTTCTACCACCACTGGATTTGAAGTTTCGCTTGCCATTTCTTCTACATCAGTTTCGGCTTCATGAAATATTCCCGATTCTTCACTTTCTGTCACGAGTAATCTTGTTTCGTCTTCTCCTTCTTGCTCGTGAATCACAGAACTAATGATTAACGGCTTTGATTTGTTTGCCGTCTTCTCCATCTTATATGGAAAATTTGATTCGTCAAATTTTACGTCTCTTGAGGTGATGAGTTTCTGGGTACCAGTGTCCAATAACCGATAGCCATTCGGTGCATATCCCATCATAATGCACATTTTTCCTTTTGCTTCAAGTTTCTTTCGTCTTTGATTTGGAATCCATGAGTAGCACTTGCAGCCAAATACCCTTAACTTACTTTAGTCAGGCTTGACTCCATACCATAACTCTGCAGGAGTTACAAGACAATCCAGAGACTTCGTCGGACTTCTGTTGATGAGGTAGGCTGCAGTATAAACAGCTTCACTCCACATCCTCTTGGGCATACCGGATTCCAATAACAGAGCTATTACTTTTTCCACCAGTGTTCGGTTGATCCGTTCGGCTACGCCGTTTTGCTGTGGGGAATATGCAATGGTAGTTTCAAGTTGGATACTTTTTTTCTTGTACCATTTCTGCTGCTCGGTCGAACAGTACTCCCTTCCTTGATCCGCTGTTATTTTTGATATTAAAGTTCCAAATAATGAGCTCGCTATGGCTTCATACTCCTTCATGCACTCGAATACTGCCGACTTCTTTTTGAAAACATACACCACAGCAAAGTGACTGTAATCATCGATAAATGAAGCAAAATATCGGTCACCATTCCATGCAACTGGGTCAATCTGTCCGCATACATCTGAATGTATTCTATCCAAGGGACGGGTTGATCTATTTCTGGAACCATTAAAAGGATCACGGGACTGCTTACTTTGCACAAAAATGTCACAAAATCCCATTTTTGCGCTCTTCACATCAATTCCCTTGCATATATTGTGCTTGACAAGATTTTCGTATGCATGCTGACTTATGTGTCCTAGCCTTTTGTGCCAAAGTTCAACACTCACCGTATTGCAAACGTTCACTGCATGCCTTTTAACATCAATGTCTATTTCATATAGACCTCCACGAAGATAAGCAACTGCAATTACATTTCCATCCTTCTCAATGATGGCCTTAGATTTCAAAAACTTCCCCTCAATGTCGGCTTTGGCCAATTTGCAGACCGATAAGAGATTATCCCGCAAATCCGGAACATACAAGACGTTCGTCATGTGAAGTTTGACACCGCAGTTACTGAATCCTTGAACACTTCCACATTTCCTTGCGATTATACATTGCTCATCTTTGGCTACGTTGATACGAATTGGATTTTGTAATACATTAAGCTCATTAAAGTACCATTCATCTTTAGCAAGATGATCGCTTGCTCCAGAATCCAATTTAAAGCTTACTTTTAGGCTACTGTCATCTATATGTTCATTTCGGTCAGCTATGAAGCATACTCCACTGCCTGCTTTTCGCTCTGCACTTCGAGCCTCTTTGTTGCGACATTCCCTTGAGCGATGACCAGCTTTACCGCATGAATAACATTTTCCTCGAAAGTTTGCTTTCTTCTGAAACTTCTTTCCGGTAAAGACGGACTTATCACTGTCACTCTTCTTTCCGGTGAAGGCGGTTTTCTCATACTGTCATATTCTTGCCGATCTGACAATTTGATTTCCTCGAGAAGCAGTCATTGCTTAGCGACATTCATGGTAAGCTTATCATCCAGATTTTGCAACGCAGTAACAAGGGAGTCGTACCTTTCTGGTAGAGCACCAGCAAATCCTCATCCTTCACATCATCAGGCCTACATCATCTCTAATATCGTCTTTTTGAAGTCACTGTTAACAGTTTTATTTGTTCGGACGGTACGTGTCGGACGTTACACATTTTTCTATTGTAGTTCAATTGGGTAATTAAGTAATTAGGTAGTTCAGTAACTATGTAATTTAGTAATTAAAAACAAATTTATATAAATTTTCTTCCTTGCCTCAACATTTTTAGAATATATTTAGCCAACACCTTCCATTTTTACTAAAACAAAAAAGTTAACGAAAAATTTACTAAACCTTTACGAAAAATAAAAGCTACAGCTGCGAACTTGTCTTGCTTTAGCGCAGCTGTAATCGTGCAATGTCAAAATGTCTGTGCTCAATATTATAAAATAATACGTTTTTAATAAGTTTTACAGCCCTATTCTGCTGGCAACTTGACAATAGTCAACCAGTATTTTTATTTTTTTTTTGTGTGTTTGTTGTATTTTTTTTATTTCAAAGCAAAATTTGAAGCTCAAAAATAATAAATAACAAATAATAAATGTTGATAAAAATTGTCAACTGCTTTTCAGATAAAGATAATTTCATTAAAAAATTTTGTTTTTGAGCTTAAGATTTTGTTTTGAAATAAAAAAAATTACAACAAGAACATTAAAATTTTAAAAATACTGGTTGATTATTGTCAAGTTGTCAGAATAGGGCTGTTAATGTTTTGGTCACGAATACCATTATTGATAAATTATTTGCGTAAATATTATGTTGGAAGTAATGCACTACTTAAAATTATATTTTATATCTACTTGATATATCTAAATGCAAATTTAAAATAAGTAGAAAAAAAGAACAGTTGGCATTTCTAAAAAATTACAATACTACGAAAAATAACAGTTTTGAGATCTCTTGCACAGTTTTGATAAACTTTCAACCAGCCAGTTTTGTGCACAGATCTCTCTTTGGGAAAGTTTATTTAAGCTATTAAATCAATTTTTATTAAAGTTATAGTCAAACTTTTTACTCGCAACAAATTTTGACTCAATTTTTTAAGTGCAAAGTGTTTAGTAATGCCACGTAAATCGTTGTGCATAATGAAGTGTCCACTTGTGGACAATATCCTTTTTTTGTTTCCTAGTGCTGAAGATCAGAAGGCTAGGTAAGTTAAGATAACATTAAGTATCAAATGTATTAAAACATAAGTGTTTAAAATGTGTTAAAAAAATTAAGGCATAATTTTACTTTGCATCCCAAGCGTAAATATGTTTTTAAGATAATTTCCTTTAGCACCAGGTATATTTAGTCTGCCAGATAAAGGAACCACCAGAGAGTATAAACTATATAGAGAAGTCAGTTCGAAGTTCACTCAAGTTTCGTTGTACAAGCGTTCGGAAAAAAGAAAAACAAAACAAAAATAATTGTGCTCTTGCCTCAGCAGCTGTTCCATGCTCACCTATAAAAAAGTATAGGCAGCATCAAAACGAATGCTGAGGCAAAGCATAATTATTTTTGTTTTGTTTTCCTATTCTCGGGATGCGTGTACAACGAAACTTGAGTGAAATAGCATTCGAAGTCGAATCGGGACCTCTATATAACTTATACTTTCTGGAACCAGCACTTAGCATGTACACAAACCAATTTGGAAATACATTTTCAATGTTGCAGTAGCTGTTGATTTTTTGGCATCATTTGCAGGGTTCACAAGAGAAGCAAATGCTCATCACTTTGTTTTGTTATTTTTTACTGCCTTTGACTGAATGATTCAGGTCTTATGCCCTGGTTATGCTAGGCAAACATGTTTGGTGAACTGATTTTATTGTTAGTGTCTTACGAATAATATGAGAAATTCTCTCGCCAAACATTTTTGTTTGCTGTTTGAAACAGCAAACATGCCAAGCATTTTTTTTATAACTGAATTTTATATTCTTTCAACAAGCATTACCCTTTAACGGGCATTTATGGCAAATGTATTTGATTTAATTATAATGTACTCTGTTTCAAATATGAAAGGACTTTGGCATGCGATTTAAATGCAAAAATCCTTAATTTAAAGTAAAAAAAAATTAAATTGAGGTGAAGCAAATTTAATTTAACTACGCACTAAACTTAATTTAAGAATGGTGTACTTTTGAGTATTTTTGAAATGCACTTATAAATAAATGAAATGCGCTCACATTTAATTTTATTTTGAACAGCAGCGTTTTCCATGCAGTTATTTTAAAGCATTAAGCTGTTTTTTACCCGACTACGCCAAAGCAAAAGGAGTGGTATATGTGTTTGACCTGTATGTATGTATGTATCTTCATCTGTTCCACTCTCACTTCTAAAATATTTATTATAATTTGACAAATGAGGTATCGTTAGAAGCGTTTTTATCATCTACTGTTATAGGCTATGTGACGTCTCATTAAATTAAAGAAAGCGCTCTCTAGAGGACATAGCAAATGTAGTGAATACCATTAATGTAATTATATAATTCATATGCATGTTTTTCGCGTAGTTCTTCTTTACATTCTTATATTTAAAAAGCAAAAACAAAAATTTAGATTTTTCTTTTCATTTTTGAAATAATGGAATAACAGAAAAATATAGCAACCAAAAAGTCTGCGTTCAGTTTTAAAATAAATTACTAAAGCATTAGAAATAGCAAGGACAAATAAAATTTAGTATTTTGTTGGAAAGCCACGTAGTCTTAATCCGAATTTGATTTCAGATTTGGCCTATCACATATGGTTATTTAGATATTGTTTCCTAAAAAACAAATCTGTTATTGGTCATATGTTATGTCATATTTAAGCGAGGTGTCGAACTTTTTGAAATGATTAAATAAAGCATTAGATGCACAGTTTTTAAGTACAATTTAATCATATATAAATTAAAAACGTACCCTATTAGCATCAAAAACTTTTACATTTAATACAAGTGGATTACCCTATATTATCAGAAAGTACTCAAATGGGGAAAAATCGTTGTTGAAAATCATTAAATTAAATGCGTTTAATTCACTAAAGGTAATGAATTACCTTTTGGGGAAAAAATGTGTGTGAAAATAAAATTTTTTCTGAAAGTTTCCTTTAAAATATATTGCCAGATAAAAAAATCTAACGCAAGTCACTGCGTTAGTTTTATAAAATAACGCCATAAGAGTAAAAACTAAAAGAAAACCAATTTTATTTTTTAATTCATTTCATCTTATTACTTTTCTTTTAAAAATTTTTGATAATCTAAATGGTGACTAGATAGCAATGATAGCCTCGTGACTGTCAAAATATTCAGTAAGGTTTGCCATTTCATCATGCATCGTTTCACGCTTGCCAATCGTGTGGAAATTATTAGGAATTCCGCCTTTTAATGGGGTCGTCATTTTGAAAGATATAACAGTATCTTTCAAACAATCTCGGCTGAGTCTATAGTGTGGAACAAATCATATAGAAGAGAATATAGTAGGATAACAAAATTGTCTCGTTGCTGTATAACCTACCTAAATAACCTCATTTTTTAAATCAAAAATGTTCTAAGCAAAAAAGCAAAAAATTTTTCACAGCTTAGATAGGTTAGCTATTTTTTTACATTTTTGACTTACGACTCTTCATAATGCGCCTTCTGTGTTTGTTACATCATGGTGCATGGTAAGAATTTTTTTAAATAAATTTCTATGCTTTTTGGGTTACATCCGTTCTATCAAAAAAGTACCTGAACTTGGTCAATAAAAGACCACATTTTTTATTTTTCATCCGAATATATTGGATATGGCCTTCAAAGTAGACGTCTTCCTAAATAATTATTTTAGGTCAAGGAATAATAAATACAATCAATCAACATCAGTTCACGCCGCGAACTCTTTTTATGTTTTCTATCAACTGAATACAGCTGCCTCGAAGTGGTAATTTGCGATTTGTCAATAGAAAAAATATGAAAACGGTGGTTGTTCGATGGTGTTCGTTGATTTTTTGGCCTGAAATTTGTTCACAATGATGGATTTGTG
Organism: Dichetophora obliterata; assembly: GCA_963920525.1. Taxonomy (NCBI): domain Eukaryota; kingdom Metazoa; phylum Arthropoda; class Insecta; order Diptera; family Sciomyzidae; genus Dichetophora; species Dichetophora obliterata. The sequence goes on from OY986437.1 coordinate 87,688,553, forward strand.
AGATGGTGTATCATCGTGGTACAAAATCCATGAGTTTTCTTTCCGCAAATCTGGCCTTTTTTGACGAATTTGTTCTCTCAAAAGCCGCATAACGCTTAGATAATATTCTTTGTTTATCGTCTTACATTGAGGTAAGAGTTTTAACAATACCTTTTAGTGGTCATTATATATTATCAATTCCAGGAACTTTTTTCACTGATTATAAAGTTATCATTTTCTATACCTAAATTATGAAAAAATTTAGAAAGCACTATTCAGTAATGTTTCTTATTTCCAAAAAATTAACACTTCAGTGCATTAAAAAACTCTATTTATTTCTTATTTTTCACTTTGAATTAAAGAGCGTATCTTACAAAGCTCTCTTAAGCAAAAACTCAGCTTTTATCAACAGATTAGTTCTCAATCAAAGCTATTTTTATTAACTTAAGAATCATTTCAAATTCAAAAATAATACCAAAAATAAAAGACTAAGAAAATTCTCTCAGTTTGATATGTTTTTGTCAAAAGTCATCATGGAATAATTATTACGTAAAACTGACAGTGAATGTAGCCAAATGAAAATATTTTATCAAATATTTAGCACTGAATGTTCACAAATCTTGTTAGTTAAATAATAAGTCCATGAATTCAATTCAAGTATTTATTTAAATTAAGGCTCGTTAATACATCAAAATGATATCCTTAGAGAAGTGACATATGCAAGCAAATAAGCCTATAAAAGTATGGCAGAAAGAATAAACCATCAGTACCAGTTGGTGGAAGCCATCATTATTATGCAAAACATTCTGTTGTCATTATTTACAAGCAACTTAATAACAAAACATTGGCAAAATATAGGGAAAAAAAGAAGATAACGTAAAACAACAGAACGCTTCTTGCATTAAATATGTTAACTTCGTGTTGTTTCTTTGTTTTCTGAATAACACAAAATTCAACTCACACAAGCCACAACATGCAACGCTTGGAAAGATTTCTTTATTGAGACAAATTACAGCGATGATATCATAAATTTATAAAAAAATCTCAGCATCGTTACTGTTTTTAGTTTCGAGCACTTGCAACATGCTAAGTTGACGTCGCACAGTGGTTGCGCCCCCAAAGAAAAATTGTCTATAGCGTGTTTTCTTGCAGAACAAAGAATTTTACGTGCGAGTTGCAATCGTGATTAACATTAAAATATTTAAAAAAAGCGTTATTGAAAGATACACATTGTGTAATAACACTAGCACATAGATACTAATATAAACGATCCGTTATTGAGTTTTAATCAAATATGTATGAGCACATTTTCGAAAACCAAGTTATTCTAATAAAAAAAAAATTAAAAAAAAACTTATTCATATACTTATATATATATATTTTTATAAATTATAGGGCCATAACACATCAGAATTTATAGTGGCTAAAAAAACACATTTGAGTTGTTGTCTACTGTTATAAGGTTTGAAAAAAACAATCACGTGTGTGACTTGACCAAGTTTTGACATGAGTGTAGAAAATGATATCAGCATTTTTTTCCCCGAAAACCTTTTTTTATTTATATATTGGAAAAACATACATACTCATCAAAATAAATATAATAAAGTTGTAATATAATAAAAAATGTTTGGCTTTGCTATAAAAATGTAAGTTTAGCGATCGCAAAGTGGTCCCATTTGCTCTAGTAGGGTAGTTAAAATATTATCTTGAGAACTTTCATAGATAGAGGAATAAAAAAACACATTTTTAGGGTCAAAAAACTTTTTGAAATTCTTACATCAGATTCAAAATCAACGACTAACGCATCAACAAAGGTTATAAAACAAAAACACATTTTTAGGGTTCACCCTAGTGTCAAAATTTTTTTAAATTCTAAAATAAGATTCGAAATCCGCAATCCTTTAATACTGGCAGTACATACACAAAGAGTATTAAACAAAAAACCCCATTTTTAAGGTCCAACTTAAAGTCAAACAAACTTTTTGAAATTTTAACATCAGGTTTAAAATCAATCAGCGACTCCTTATTTTAAGAGTATAAAGCAAAAATAAAAAAAAATTATAAGGGTTCACCCGAGTGCCAAAAATCTTTTTGAAATTCTTACATCAGGTACTGCTACCACATACACAAAGAGTAAAAACACAAAAAAAAAAATAAGTATTTAGGTCCACCCAAGTGTATAATTTTTTTTTAATTCTGATATGGGGAGCTCCACCAGGTAAATGTTGCTGAAAATTCTTTTAAACCTCGAGAATAGAGAAAAAATATTTTAATTTATACTGTGCGAGTACTGAGAGCTGATCTCAATTTGAATTTTCCCAGCAGAAAATTGGACCAACTTTTAAATAGTTCTGAACTAGTTCCAAAATGGACCAGTACTGGTCCCTCTACAACACTCTTTTACATTGATCGAACTGACGCTTTTTACTTGCTGATGTCATAGGAAAAGACAATTGTCTCCAAAAACATTACTTTTTCCCTATATTTGAAAAAGTTAAATTTTGAACATTTCCAACCTTTTACTTTTTGCTAAAGTCTTAAAATAGGTCCTAAAGTAGTTTCAAAGAATTCAAACGTTACGGGCATTGATGCATTTACGAAAATGTAAAGATGATGTATTTCTTTTATTTTATGTAGATATTTTTTATGTATGGGCATTTCCATCGTAACTCACGCGACATGCGTACGACTTAAAGCTTCGTTTTCTCGGAAGTTTATGTTATTAATGTAAAAAAATTTCTAATGAACATATGTCTTACAAGAAATAGTAATGGTATGATCTACCAAAATTCTCATTCCTGTAACTATTGGGGGTTGGAATTAGTTTTAAAGGTTTTCTAAGAGATGGCGTAACTATCAATAGATCGCATCGGGCACACCTGTGACTATATTCATTTCAAAGCACATTGTCTAAGCTTCATTTTTCAGTATGTGTCATTCCACTGAAGTGTAAACAACATATATTTTTTTCTCTGTGAACATGTCGACTTTCGTTCCAACAAAACGCAATTTGCGGGAAGGTTTACTTTTGTGCTTCCATTTGAAGAAAAAAGCGGTTGAAGCACAACGCACGCTTACTGAGGCTTACGGGGACTATGCTCCATCGATTTCTACTTGTGAGTACTGGTTCTGGTACTGGTACTGGTTAAAAGTGGTGATTTTGATACGGAAGACAAAGAGCGTCCGGGCCAGCCGAAAAAGTTTGAAGATGAGGAATTGGAGGCTTTGCTCGATGAAGACCCGTGTCAAACCCTTCAAGAATTGTCAGAATCATTGGGAGTCGACTTATCAACGGTCGGCAAACGCTTGAAGGCCATGGGAATGATTCAATAGCAAGGAAATTGGGTGCCGTACCAGTTGAAGCCGAGAGACGTTGAACGGCGATTTTGCATGTGCGAACAACTGCTTCAACGGCATAAAAGGAAGAGTTTTTTGCATCGTATTGTCACTGGCGATGAAAAATGGATCCATTACGATAATCCTAAGCGAAAAAAATCGTGGGGACCACCCGGCCATGCATCAACATCGAGGGCCAAGCCGAATATTCATGGCGCCAAGCTTATGCTGTGTATTTGGTGGGATCAGAAGGGTGTCGTGTACTATGAGCTGCTAAAACCTAACGAAACCATCACTGGGGAACGCTACCAACAACAATTGATGCAATTGAGCCGAGCATTAAAGGTTAAACGGCCGGAATATGCCAAAAGACACGACAAAGTGGTTTTTCAACATGACAACGCACGGCCACATGTTGCAAGAACCGTCAAGGAAACGTTGGAGGCGCTGAATTGGGATGTGCTACCCCACCCGCCTTATAGCCCAGACATAGCCCCTTCCGACTACCACCTATTCAGATCGATGACGCATGGCTTGGCTGAGCAGCGCTTCACTTCTTACGAGGATACCAAAAAATGGGTCGATTCGTGGATTGCCTCAAAAGACGAATCGTTCTTCCGGCGCGGAATCCATATGCTGCCAGAAAGATGGGAAAATGTTGTAGCTAACGATGGACAATACTTTGAATAATATACATTGTACCGCTGTTTCTAAATAAATGCTCAAAAACCGAAAAAAAACCTTTAAAATTAATTCCAACCCCCAATAATTAAGAATAGCAGTGGTAAATATGAGCGTAACTCACACGACAAAAAAAGGAAGTGTGATTTACAAGCAAGTTTAGATTGTAAAATCTCAGCGAATTTTCCTATATAATTTGTTTTTGATTTTCAAATAATGGGAAAATAGTGAAGTTTTATAATAAACCCACTTTACCTATGGACTTTGCTTGTTTAAAAATATATTGAGTTTCCAAAAAGTATTTGTCGTAACTCACGCGACATAACCCACGCGACAAAATTTAAATTAGGTAGAATTTAAATTTGTTATCTAGTAATTAACAAAAAAATTTAATATATTGTTTTTTTCTTACCTTAACCATTTTTCTATTATTTTTAGCCAATGCCTTCCAGTTTTACTAAAACAAAAAGTTTACGAAACATTTACTTAACATTTACGAAAACGGAAACTATATTTGTGAAACAGTGCAGACGATTTGAACATCATGGCTACGATTTAAACATCATATATATATATTTTTTTTTTAATTTTAATTTAAATACTTTTTTCAAAAGTCATCAACCATTTTATTTATATAAATCATTATTTTTAAGTTTAAAATTCAGTTTTAAAAGGAACTACGCATAAATTTATTTTCAATAATATGCGAGTGTAAACGGGGACATGTCTTAAAATATTTGTCACCACTAATTGAAGCACAACCATGAATAACGTTGTAAAAGCCAATTTTTGCAAAACCGGTTTTATTGCAGATTACCGTTAACATGACTCTCTTACATTGCCTTAATACCAAATCAGCCAAAAATATGCACCTTATCGCTATCAAAAAGCAATAACAAAGTGTCAGTCAGTGGAAGAACGTTGTAAGTTGCATGGAAAAATATTAGAGTTGAATTATATAATGTAATTGATAAGTGCAACATATGCACAAAAAGGAAGTTGAAAATTGAATTGATAATAATAATAAAAGATTAAAAAATTGTGATAATAAAAAAATTTTAAGAAAAAAAAAATGTATACATCCAAAAAATGCTCCAGAGCAAGTAATATAGAATAACGTTGTAAGCTCACATTACGTTTTTAGGTAATTGAATAGTTCTTATACATATTTGTGATTGTCTATGCTTCTTTTCTTGCAAAAAAAATTCGTCATAAAGGAACATTATTTTAAATTCTATAAAAAAAACTAAAATGAACAAACAGCTTTTTTAACATCTTTAATCGAATTGTGCAAGGTAACTCCATAAGAACTCATAACTTGTCACTTTATGCGAAGCCAATTTTTCGAACAGAACCGATTCATGTAATTGATGAAAATAAAAAGGTTATCCTTGCAATGACTTCTTATTTGTCTGAAAGATACGTCGAGTTCTATATATCAATTAAGAAAAATATTAAGTTTGTGTTCAAAAGCAAACAAATATATTTTGTTGAAGGTTTTAAAATATTTTCTTTTAAGTTCTTCAAATGAATTTTTGTTTTTTTTATTTAGTGTTTTTCATAAATAAATTTTTAAATTCTATCATTTACATTTAATTTAACGAAAAGGATCCAATCAAATAAGTCTTCATATATGGGTATGCTATAATTGCGCGAATAACGTTTTAAAAGCCAACGCACTCTCTGCTTTGAAACGTTGAATAACGTTGTATAACGTTGTATAACGTTGAATAACGGGTTTTGGATATGTAACGTTTTTCCATTGTAAACGTTAAAAATACTTAATTTACTAACCAAATATTATTATTAAACAATTTTTTTTACCAAAATAGTTAATTTACCTAAGTATTTTCATAATGTATTAAAAATAAGTATCAAGAAATTGTCTGCTGCATTTAAAAAGTTTTTTACGTATTGTGAACAATTTATTTTTTGTAACTTAACACCTTATTCGTGGCTGTGCTTCAAATATAGTACCAATAACAAGTCAAAATAATGATAAATATTACAATATTTTTGAAACGAAGCTTTTTACGCTTCGTTTTGTGATATGCTTGAGTGAAATCTCAAAAACGACACTTTTTTCCATACACCTTTTTCTTAGAATTATTGTCAAAAGCTTGCGTCAATTGAAACAAGAGAATACAAACTTTCAAGTGTTTCTATAGCATCAAATGAGAATCGAACCTGCACTCTTGTGATTGATAGTCCAGCACACTACCATCTAATCCAAACAACTTCGTTACGCCAATTGGTTCATTCAATATTAAATATTAACTGAAGCTGTGTTGCATTATATGACAAAAAATATATTAAAAGGACTGTGCATTAGCTATCCTACATATTCTTTTGTGATTTCGTGAAGCTATGACCGCAGATCACAATAATCGAGCTTTTCCTAGTTGGTTAATTGGGTCTGTTCGGAAATGCATCACGATTTTCAAATTGTGGTGCAATATGCGCACAACTGGCATTTTTTAAGCGTCAAAATTACAGCTTGATTTTTTTATGCGAATGATGAGTTACTACGCTTGATAAAAAATTACATTTTAGAATGTTTGAAGTTTGCAGTGATGCAAAATGGGCCTTTTTTGAACGTAATGTTTATGCTCAAAAGCAGTTTGCGAATCAAAGCAAACAGTTGATGCATCAAGAAAGCAGTTTGATGCATTTCTGAACAGACTTTTGTGTATTAGCTATCCAAACAACAAAAAAATATGTTCAAAAAACTAAAACGCGACTACTAAAAAGCGCTCTCTTAAAAGTATGAAACAAGAAAATATTCTCACCTGAAATTGTTAACTACAAACTATTAAATTTTTTTTGTCTATTAAATAAACAACTTACACATAATATATTTTATTGCATATAATACTAATTTATAGCAATGTTTAAAATATATACGTGGTAGTATGTTATATATAGTTAAAATAATTAATTAATCAAATTTTAAAGGTAGTCCCTATCAATTTGGCCACCCACTGTATATATTTCTAGGCTGTAACATTGAAAGTTTTTATGGTTTAAGAATTCAATATATATATGTTCGTTGGATGCTTTAAATTTTATTTTAAACAATTCTTTTTTAATTGATCATATTTAATAAACTTTTGTTTTGGATGTGAAAATTTTTTCCGAAATGTGAAATTTTTTATGGAGTTTTGTAAAAAAAATTTACGGCTGTGGCAACCCTGGTGAGGGTGAATAAGAGTGTACAGTTTGTCAGCTTAAACGCGGCTCGAAAGAGTAGTGCTTTGCTCCGTCCTACACTTGTTGAAAAAAATAACAAGTCCGTAGTTTTAAAACGAGCTATCATAAGGTCACACGTTAGAATACATTAGGGGTATTCATATTGACTTGGGTAGTTGGGCAGATTGGTAAATGCAGTACATTTTGTTTTTGTTAAGTGCCTTTCTACCCAAGTACCCATGTACCAATCTATTCAAGCTGACCCCCTGACTTGTTTGGGTAGATGGTTTTCTTGCCAAATTGTGTTCATTTTCCATGTGTTACCACTTTTTGTAAAAATAGGCAATAATTGACCTAAGGGCATCAAATTAACAATATTTGGTGTCAAGGCTAATATCTCGAAAAAGCACAAAAAATATTGCCTCACCCTCTATTTCCGCCCACAAGTTAATAAAAACGCTATATTTCAGACGAATTCGGTTTTATTGGACTAAAATTTTGTAATTTAGTTCGTATGGCTACTATCGACAATTGAACAAAAAATGAGCGTAGTCGAACTATAACTACGCCTCCTTTTCAGAAATTATAATTCCTGAGTTGTGCACGTTTTAATAATGAAACTTGGTTTATATATGCTATGAGACCCAGTGGTAGTCACTAGATATATAAATTTTGCCAAGCCTACTTTTACCGCCCTTCTATATACATAAAATCGTTCGTGCGGTGTCTCTTAAGATTCACGAATTCACAATATCTGTTAATATCTCAGTTAATAAAAAAATCACACCCTCTTTTACCGCCCACAAATTAATAAATTTGCTTTTTTATAACGGTTTTAATGGTACTGAACTAAAATTTGGCAATTTAGTTTATATGGTTACTGTCTGAAACTGCTAAAAATTGGTGTCCACACCTTCTTTTACAGCATACAAATTAATAAAATTACTTTCTTTACAAAGATTTTGGGCGTATAGGACTTAAATTTGGTAATTTAGTTTGTATTGTTACATTCGGGAACAGTTCTAAAAATGGGCATGGTTGATCTATAAAACGCCCAATTTTTTATTTATCATTAAAATTGTGCCAAACCCTCTTTTACCGCCCACAAATCAATAAAAATGCAATATTTCAGACGGTTTTGGTTGTATTAGACTACAATTTGGTAAATTAGTGCATAGAGTTATTTTCGGAAACTGAACTATAAATGGGCGTAGTCGCACCACAGATACGCCAGTTTAGATACACAAAAAATTAAATAAAATTTTTTCCAATTGGCATGAAAATTCTTATATGGCAGCAAGCCGGTCTGTGACTTCCAAGGCGATTCACATCAAACATTTCTATTATTCTGATTTGAAATACGTCGTACATCTAAGAGCAGCCTATTCGGGCCCTGTCGAAGTCACTTCTCACCGAAAGCAACCCACCCAGCACCGCACCACATCGAATCACCGAACTTCTCCGAGCCACCGAATCTCAACAAACCCGAACCCCAATACGAAAACGCTACAGGCAGAGACAATCCGCAATCCCGCATATCTTGTATTGGCATACTTTATTGTGCATTGTAATAAAAGTACATAGTAGTAAGACCTTGTACTTATTGAAATAAAAATGCATATTATAATTCTGTTCATTAAAACTACCTGTTTATAATAAAAGCACACAGCATTGTAATCAACGCGGTAGATAGGAATTGCATAAGGGGAGGCTTACTGAAGCAAAAAAAAAATTTGTTTTTTTTTTCATTTCCATAGAGATTTTTGAAGGCCTAAGATCTTTTTAAATTTTTTAACCGATTTCAATAATCGAAATGAAAAGAGTTAACGATTTTTCATTTATTTTAATTTTTAACATACAAAATTGATTCAATCGCTCGGTTTTAAACAAGAGGACAAGTATTTATTTAAATAAAGCAACAAAAAGAGATATTTAAAAAAACTAACATATTTATGCATAGTTGTAGATACTTTTATAATTCCTACTTTAATTCTTTTTGAGCTTGACGCCAATTTGTCGATAACAGTTTCCTTGCTCACAGAAATCAGAGCTGTAAAAGAATGCATTCAGTTTGTTTTTATTAACAAAGAAGTGAATTAGTGAGTAACGAAATAAACGGTGTAGTACGATCTCTCACTGCAGGGATGGCTACTGGAATTTGTTTTAAAAAAACATAAAAAAAATTGCGGGCGTGATAAAATAAAAACTACTTGACCGATCGAGCTAAAATTTTGACATGATGTTTTACACTGGTTAGTGCATGGAATGAACTACGGACAAAAAATCCGTAAAATAGTTTTTGACGGATTTTAACCCCAAAAATTAGCCATTTTGGAAAAAACGTCGCCATTTTGTTATTTTTTGACCAGCATTTTTTTAGTTCATTCCAAGGCTGTTTCGATGCTGATTAAAAACCTCTCTTTTCAGATTTGAGCCGCAATCCCGCCCGCAATGATTTTTGATGTTTTTTAAAAAAAATTCCAGCAGCCATATATGTGATTAAAAATATCCAAACAAGTTTTTGTGCAATTTTTTTACCTCCAACTATATGTGTAATTTTTCAAAATGAGATCATATTTTTTATTCAACGTATACGCATTTAAAAACATTAAAAAATTTTTATTTGAAGGTGTAATATCCCCTTAAGCTCTAAGATTTTAAAGCCAAAACGAAAAAAAAAGATTAAAATATCTACATTTTCGAAGAAAGCAAAAGCAATCTAAAGCTCTAACTAGTTTGTGGTTGCGATTGAAAATAGTAAGAAAAATAAACTCTTAAAACAACAGCGACCGGAAGTTTTTTTTTACTTGTGGCAACACTTACGCCCACATTAAATTGAGTAGATGATTCTGGATGGTAAACAAATACAAGCACACACATACACACACACACACACACAAACTCAAACAATCCCACACCAACTTTATACGCAATTTGATTTTTCAAGCAGAAAGTGAAAGAAAGCCACGAGAAACATAGGTTACAACAACTCAACAGCAAGGTAAAGCAAATATGTACATTCAGATCTTTCACACACACACACACACACTCGGAAAAAATCACCCAGTCGGCAATGCCAGGAGTTCGAAGCACTACTAGCAGGCCTTTATATGGATTTCTAAGTGCTTCCACACTCATATCCAAGTATACCTTCTTTTTTCTATGAAACGAGAAAATTGTTCAGGCCGTCCGCACTCGCGACTCTAAAGAGCCCTGCTAGAAGCCCTTTTTGAGAATGCACGTTTGAAAGAAAAGCAATGTAAATATAAAACTTAAAATAAAAAACGACTAACAATTTCCAGATTTGAACCAACTCACATGTGGCGGTTCGACATATTTCCACTCCTCCACCGCAGTTTTTCATAAAACTAAGCTTATTTTGCATCATTGCAATGTAAGCTTTCAAGAGAGCGGGTTTAAGAATCAGCTCAGACAAAAAAATTTTTTTTTATATATTTTTTACAAATTTTTCTGTTGATTTCAAATTTTTTTATAAAATTTTTTCATACAAAAATATAAGAAAAGACTTGCAGTTTTTCCAATTATTTTCATATAATATGATATGTAATGTGTTAGATTTCGGAGACCTGGGTTCTAGACCCAACTCGGACAATAAAAAAAGTTACTTTTTTGCTTATTTTTTAAAGTTATTTTTTTTAAACTATTCTGATTATTTATAATTTTTTCTTAATTTTTTTATAAATTTTTTCATATAAAAATATGAAAAGACCAATATGAAACCTTCACAAGGTAGGCCTTACAGAAGCACACATCAATGCAGTGATCATGGAAGGTGTATTGACGCCAATACCCAGCAAAATTTTTGTTACACATGTGACATGTATTCTTAGGGATACTGCTTCCAGAAGACATTCTATAGATCCAATTGTGCTTCTTCTAAGCCTTATCTAGAAGTGCTTTCAAAAAGCATTCTCATAAACCACTTCTCAAAACATTTAAATATCATTTAATTTCAATTATTTTTTTTATGTGTTTTTTCATTTTCAGTAGGATTTTTCAAACCTCCAACAAAACGCAACCACTTCCTACTTCAAACACCAAAATTCCGTGAAAATCGAGAAAAGGGATATTTTATGTGGATTTTTTTAACCCCTAACAAAACGCAAACAATTCTCATTTCGAACACTAAAATCGCGAGAAAATTGGGAAAAAGGATATTTTCCGTGGAAGTTTTTAAGCCCCCCCCCCCTATCCACAAAAATCATTTCATTCCATGGAATGCCTTCTTAATGTTATCCTCAAAAACACCTCCTAGAATCCTTTCATTTAAGGGCTCAGAGAAATCTTCCATTGAAAAAATTCTGGAAGCACTTCTAGAGAAAACTTAGGAAAGCATTCCTCCCAATGACATGCATATGTTAAAAGAATGCCTTCTGGGTATGAAAGTGGAAGGGATGGAATTCAAGACTTTCCCTTCCTCTTTAGCTTCTTTGGAAGAACTTTTTTTGCTGGGTAATAGCAGTGCTAGCTTAATTGCCTGCTGGGTAGCAACTCAGTGTGTATGTGGGTATACTGCAACAAAAATAACTAAACAAGCTTATTACTGCGCTTGTATTTGCGGTAAGCGCCAAAAAACAGGCAACTTCTTTTTCTTTCCTCTTAACCCTAGTTCGGCCGACGAGTCACCGGGTGACTATTTCACCTTTTCACACAAAAAAAATATGTTTTCAACCAATTATGTTAACCCATCTTCCGTGACATCTTAAAGTAATGAATTTTTAGTACAAAAAACATTAATATATGAAGCATATATAAGAATTATATTTTTATAAGATTTTTGTGGTCTTTTATTGATGTACTAACGTCATTTTATAAGAAAAGACACATTTTAAGTTTTTTTTATTTTTATTCTTTGCATTGAATATATTTGATTATGGTTTGAATGTGCTCCTAGCATACTGGCTGTTTACAGACTTGACATATTTTGCGTGAGTTCCGCTGTTTTTTGTTTACATGCTGGCAAACATGACACTTGCCTTTGATTGGCATTCGGCCAGTTTCATCGGGACGCTCAATTTGTGGCTCAGGTGCTAAGAATGGAGTCAAACGAATATTTAAGATAGCTTCTTCCATGGCAGTACGTATGCACGTGATAATGCTGTAAGACAAGATGGTTTAATGTTCGACGCTTGATGGCTTTAGTGGCCAATTCACGAGCAAGTCCATTAAGAAAAGTACGGCGGCTGATATTAATACGACTCTTTGGATTTTTCTCCCGATAAATGATATGCCCAGCCAACGCCATTAAATCCAACATATTGTAAAGTAAGGCCAATGGCCAACGATGCGTCTTCCCATTGCATGTATATGCTCCGAGCAATTGTTCCATCATATCAACACCACTTTTTGTACGATTGTAGTCGAGAATTATTTCTGGTTTGTTTGTGACTGGATCATAATGCAAACTTCGAATCACCCAGAGGCAAGGACTTATCAAACTGCAACTATTTTGGTATAAAGCGCTTATTGTTCCGCACCGTGCCTACCAAACTAGGATTCATCTCCTTTAACGCATTGGCAAGTTGCAATGAAGTGAAGAAATTGTCCGTAGTAATATTACGGCGACTATTTTTCCATGGTTACACCAGCTCAACAACAATTTTTTCGACCAGGCTGCCGACCCAAATATTATATGCCATGCAACGGATAGCTGTTTTCGCATCGCAGGCCCAAAATATTTTTATGCCGTATTTTTCTGGCTTTGACGGGATGTATCGGCGAAACGATGCTCGGCCACGGAACGGATAAAGTTGCTCATCGATTGTTATGATGCTGTATGGCCGATATATTTTACGCAAATTGTCGTTCATAAGCATCCAAATTTCTGATATTGGAGCCGCTTTGTTAGTAGCCTTTCGAGCGTCACCTGTTGTGCGTTAGTCGAAACGAATATTGCAAAGAATAGCTTTGAATCTATTTCGACTCATTGCTGCACGGTAGAGTGGAAACGAATATAGAGCCGAAAACTCATCGATGATTTCCATGCTGGACTTATGAACACCACAACCCAAAACAATTTCATAAAATGCGTCCATTTCATTATTATCAGTTTTTTCCCATACTCGTGGTGGTGACTGTGGATGTTTGTGCTGTGGGAACTGAATCTTTGCGCCTTCCATCGGGCGCATCATACACCAATTGATCGACATAATCATAGGCTGTGTCTGTCTCTTCATCGCTATTGTGCTCATTCACTTCGTCCATCCAATCATCTAGCTCGGCATCCGATGAAATTTCGCCCTCTGGTAGCTATTCATCATCTTCACCATCGTCGCCATCACCGAATTCCACACCGTCATCATCATAGAGCAACGCCACAATCTCCGCATCTGTCAATGTTCTCGTTTTGCACGCTTAGAAGAATTCATTTGTACTCACTAAGTACACTGAATTAACTTAAAAAACAATTGCTCTGAATAACAACTGTCATACTCATCACCTGATTGTGTTGCCAGATAGTTAATTTACATTTTTTGATTCCATTTTTTTGCAAAATTGTCTCTTTTATTGCAGAATATATCATATTTTATAAAACAGTCACCGGGGTGACTGCGTCGGCCTTTAAAGGGCTATACACATCGTCGGCCGAACTAGGGTTAACAGGTTTACTTATTTGGCAATATTTGAGTTGAAAACCTGGTGCAAAAAGTTGCAAAGAGCGTATCGCAATGGTAGCCAAAGTAGCTGCCAGCAACAGCATGCTTACTACAAAAACCAACAACAACATCTGAGCTGCAAGTGGCCACAAATCGCTTGCATTTAATCGGAATTTCTAAGATTTTGAAGGGCGCAAAAGAAACGTTCGACAACTTTTACAGACACGACAAGTTGTGGCTGGTGTTTGGTCAGATAAGTGCATGCGTAAGTGTGTGTGTGAATGCACAATTTCGCAGGAGTTCCTCTTCAATGCCAGACAAAATTATTTCGATATTGCTTAACTCTGGCTGAGTGCCAAGCTTGGACACTCTTATTGTCACACACACAAGCTCACAGACATATACATGATCTTATGTTCGAAAAGCGTACTTTTGAAAAAAATAAACTTATTTCAATGTGTTGATGCTCTTGTGTTGTGCGCCAAATTTTAGCAACTTCTTTTCGTGTTAATTGTCATGAAATTTTAGTGCACAAGTTTTCCAAGACTTTTCTAACAACTTCATAATGTTCTGGTGGTATTACAACTTTTTGTACATTTCGTAAAGATTGTGTAAAACTTAACAAGCTATGCTGTCATTAACAGAAAACATACAAAATAAAATTATCTCTTACTGCATCATTTTGTAAAACGAAACGAAGGCTAGATGTCGTGAGAGAAACAAGCAACAATGTTTTTTGATATGGAAAAATATAGTGCTTACCGTGTCTCGCACCACGTTCAGCCTTCGTTTCGTTATACATAAAGGTGCATTTACTCTCTTAGTTGATCTCTTTGTTGAAAAGAAGCGAGTTACTTCCTTAAAAAAACTTCTTATCTAAAAAATCAGATTGAACAAAAAACTATCAAAGCAAAATAAAGCTTTAATAATAATAGCGGGTTATTCTGACAGTTTGACTGTTGCTTAGAAAAGAACTTAATTTGAAAGGTTGAGATCAGACAATGCCTATTTTCGCGGCGTGCAAATAGTTTCGTTGTTGCTTTCAATGCGAAATTGTCCAAAAACAGTTAGCTAGACTATGAACAATTTGTAGACCGAGGAAAATGTGTTAATTTTGCTCGAGTTAACATTGCCTCCAATGCAATAAAATACAATAAATTCATTAATATCGTGAAGAAGTCATGTACCAAAACATGCTTAGTTGCAGATCAGCCAGCTGGGAGAAAAAAACACTTTCTGTAGTTGATTGCTCCACAGTGTATTGCATAGGAGACAATGTTAACTCTCGCTATACATGACAGCGATTATTGTGTAGAACAGTGTTGCTGGGCTTAAATAAAGTTTTGCTTTAGTTGTACGAAACATTTATTACATAATAAAGAAGAAAATAAGTACTGAAATTTAATGAAATGTCAACATTTTCTCGCCGTACAATTTCTGTCGTCTTTCTTACCAGCGTGCAAATTGAAAAAAATATGTGTGTGGCTGCCACGCACGGTAGAAGTGAAACTTTAACCCAAAATATTAGAGATTTTTAAGTGTTTAATTGATTGACCTTTTTAATATAGTCTTACTAAAAAGGTCCCATTTTATTTTATGGCTAGAGTAGATAAAATATGTTTTAATACAATTTTGAAAAGTTTAATGTTATTGCAATATCAACTACATATGGTAATCATACCATACCATTAACTTTTATTTCTTGTAAAAATCTTAATCAAAAAATTTTGAATAGAAAAACTTCCTTCAAACTGATCATACAAAAACGAAAATACACATATCGTTCTTAATATAGAGCGCCCACAATTCATGAAACACAGTTTGGCAAAAAAAGTAATAACATATGTTTTTGTACAGCTAATTTTATTTCTTTAGCGAATAATCAACAATGGAAACAATACTCTTATGATAACTAAAATAAGATAAAAAGTATTTACGTGTATGCATTGCATTTAATGTGCGTACATCCTGAAGCTGGCTTTCAGCTCTTTGTCGGGTTTTGAGTTGTAGATGTCTTTGGTTTCAGATTTTTTTGTTTTCGGCATCTTTTAAATTTATTTCATAAAAATAGTTAACTTAAATAATTTACAGCTTTACAGCGTTTTTTTTTTTTGTTTAACATGGTCACCTGTAAAACTATCACTCCGCCTAATCACGATTGTATCATGGTCATGGAATTTTGCGGCGAATTGGAGGTGACAAGACAAGAAAACACTGCAACGAGAGAATGACAGTATCCTGTTTTGAGGTGTTCGGAATATTTAGCTTCCCTGTTATGAAACGATATAAAATTGATTTCATTTAGAAGAGACAAGTTTGGGCATGACTAAAAGTGTAGATTCAATGCGGCTGCATACGTTATAGCTGCAAAGCAAATCACCATTCTAAAGTGCTGTATACTTGGCTATTGAAATTTCAATTCAATTGTCTACGAAGAATTTTATTTATTGAAAAAAATTAGGGATTTTCCATGAATGCTGCAAATGTTCTTATAATTATTCTAGTTGATTTTACATACATAGAAACTAGTTGCATGCAATTGTCAAAAGTTCGTGTGAGATGTTGTTTATAAATGGAGTAGTATAAGAAATGGTTAAAGTTTCTTGGGCTTCAATTTCTATGCAACTTTTTACGTTCCCCTTTTCACATTTTTGTTGTTGTCAACATCACTTTATAGGCTGTGTGCCAATTGGAAACTTTTCACTCATGGTAGTAAAGAAAATCATAAAAGTAAAATATAAGGAAGTTGTTATTCTCCACACATACAACGTTTGTATTCTGAGGTACTTTTGTGAGCTAGGCAGTAAGCTTTTTGATTTTTCGGTTATTAAAAATGTAAAAAACACAAATTGTCATCTAATAAATTAAAAATATTGAAAACAAAATTGAAACACGAAACATAAAGTCAAAGTAAAAGTAAATTCTACAAAATTTCTTCGTGTTTTTTGAAGATGTTATTTGAAAAGAGAATTATAGCACACCATCATTCCATGCTCATTGTACCACCATAACGTACCATTGTATCATACTAACATCCCATATCAGTGATGTGCGGCGTAGACAACGTGATGTAAACAATACTTTTGTCGACGGTGTCGACAATGTCGTGTAGACAATTGCTTTTAACGACGTGTAGATAATTAATGTCAGAGGCTGCATGTTTACTACGGTATTTACTTTAATTGAATCCAAGTTCGGAGAATTCGTTATTTTTTCACCTTCCAAACATGCTTTTTGTGTGTTTAATTTGTTAATTTGAGTTGAATAAACGAATTTTTCAAAAGAATTTAAGAATCAGCCCAATCTAATAAGAACTTGCATTGTCGCGGTGTTGCATTTTGTTGACATTGCTTACACAATTGTCAAATTGCTTCAAAATAAAGCTTTCAAGCAACTTCAAGCTTCTTGAATTGAGTACGGGAACAGACCTATTGTCGACAACGTAGACCATTCTCTACATTATCGACAGATGTTAAGTAATCGTCAACAATTAAAGACGACAAGTCGAGGAACATCACTGTCTCATACCGTCATTTATGTTATCAGCAGCCGCACAGAATCCACTTTTAAGCCCTGGTAATAATAGATGGAACGGAATATTATAAAATGTTATTGAGTGTCAATTTGCAATCTATTACATTAGTTTCTTATATAAAGACTAGGGTGTCCCAAAAATATATTTTTTTTTTATTTTGACAGATGTCCGCGGCTGTAATACTTCCATTTGACCTTAGAAACACACTCTGTGAAGCGCATCTCAATTGGTAAAGGTTTAGAGGTCACGAATTAATTTTCTAATTTTTCCATACGATTTGTATGGGGAAAAATCAGTTTTGCTGGTAAATTGAATTTAAAGCCACTATCTCTTATGCAAAATGGTTAAAAAACACGTGTTCCCTTAAATTTTGTCTGTTATGACATATCTAAATACCATTTTCATCGAAGTATTATTTGGTGGTTGCCCAAAACGACTCAAAAATAAAACTATAAATACAAAAAACTACTTGTTGTAACTTTTAATGCATAACCTATAACAACCCTATGAATTTTTGTGCATTTCAACTGTACTTATCTAAAATTTAAGACCAATAACAATAATGAAAATGAGTACTTTACGAGATATTGATTTTTAATGAAATAATTCTAAGTAAAATTATTTATTTATATAGGTAGCTCTAAGAAGTGAGCCACAGACCACCAAATAATAATTAGATGAAAATTAAATTTGGATATACCATAACAGACAAAATTTGAGGGATCACTTTTTTTTAACCATTTTACTTAAAAGATAATATTAAGCAGCATAAAGCAATTTAATTTTCACATTTGTCGAGAATTGAATTCAATTGCATGTCATCTACGCTTGCTTTCTTAACCCTTTGAGGACAATAGTTGCTTATAAGCAACTTCAGACTTTAGGACCATATTAATCTCGTTTGGGACCCACTGTTTTATAACGGTAAATAGCAAGCAACAGAATGATGTTGTGTGTGCAGAAAAAGAGAAAAGCAAATGCAATAATGTGTTTGTGTTTTTTGCTTTACGCAGTTATTCAGTGTGATTTAATGTGCGCGATCAGTACACGAAAAATTTGCAAATAAATAAAAAATACTTTTAAATATTTCTGCATAACTGAAAAAATTAAAGTGAACAAAATGTTGAAGTACAAGGGTAAGTTAATTTATTTATGTTTTTAGATAAAAAATAAATGCAATATTTAGAGAGAGAGAATTTTTTAAAAACTGAAGTTGCTTATAAGCAACTTTGGTCCATAGTGGATATAGAAAAAGTATAAATTAATTCGGTTTGCAGAAAAGCTTACACAGAGGAAAGGCCTGACTGATGCTGAAATTGAAGCTATTGCAAACTTTGATTGGGACATGTCATCTGATGAAGATGAAGCTGCTGAGGATGAAGGTGATCCTGACTTTGTGGACGAGGCAATTGAGGCAATTTTAGTAAGGGGTGAGGAGGTGGAAGCAGAAATCATCGACAACTTGCTCAAGGATGATGAGAATATAAACTGCTGTGATGATGAAGAAGTAAGTACTGAGGCTAGTTTTGAGAAAATAGAGCCGTCAACATTGAAGTGGAGAAGACGGGATATGTTGCCTGGTGATGTAATATGGAGGGGAAATGCTGAAGGTAATGACGTAAATGAGGAAAAAACTCCGATGGAGTATTTTGAACAATTTTTTGATGAGGAAGTATTTGCACTAATGACTTCGCAAAGCAATTTATATGCAATGGAAGCGCTTGCCATAGAACTGAAATGTTCACCATATGAAATGCAACGTTATATCGGGGTACTATTGTATATGGGTATTATAAAAATGCCTCGAACAAGAATGATTTGGTCAAAGCAATTAAAGTTGAATTTTATAACCGATGGTATGACACGATCAAGATTTGAAAAAATTAAGTCTTCTTTTCACCTGAATGAAAATTCAAAGCAGCCAAAGAAAGGTGAACCAAATTTTGACAAGCTATATAAAATACGCCCATTGCTGTCATTACTGAAAGATAAGTTCAATAAAATACCTCAAGAAGAATATCAATGTGTGGATGAACAGATTATAGCTTTCAAGGGGAGGTCAAGTCTGAAGCAGTACAATCCCGCGAAGCCTCATAAATGGGGAATGAAAATATTTACCAGGGCTGGGGCATCAGGCATGATTTATGATTTTTCTTTATATGTTGGCGATGGAACATGTCCAACATACGGACTTGGCATATCATCAGATATTGTTTTGTATTTGGCTTCTACCATTCCCAAACATGAAAATTACAAACTATATTTTGACAATTGGTTTGCCTCAATAAGCCTTATGGTAGCTCTAAAAGGAATGGCCATATTCGCAACTGGCACCGTGCGGCAAAATATAATGGCTAAATGTGAACTTCTTTCAGAAGCCGAACTAAAAAAACGTGGTAGAGGTTCGTATGATATGAAATGCGAAGTAACTCATAACTTAACTGCAATTCGCTGGTTTGATAACAAAGGTGTGCAGCTGTTCTATACCTATATGTCTGACCAGCCACTGGGATGCTGTAAGCGTTGGTGTGGCAAGGAAAACAAATTCATACATATTCCCCGACCAGCTGTAGTTGACGACTATAATCAACACATGGGAGGAGTTGACTTATCCGACATGCTCATGGAGCTTTACAAAATTAATCATAGATCCAAAAAATGGTATATGCGCATTGTTTACTGGTGCATCGGAGCTGCTGTTGTAAACGCCTGGTTACTCTATCGGAAAGACCTAAAAGCTGCCAAACAAAAGTCTAAACCAATGCCACTAATATATTTTCAAATGGAAATAGCACAATCGCTACTTAGCGCTTCGTCTCCCTCTGACATCACTAAACGCGTAAGGGGACGTCCTACTACAAACCCCTCACACCCACAGGCCCCTTACACCCAGCAAGCCTCACCATCGACCTTGCCTTCGTCATCAGAGAGTATTTGCAGCCCTGCATTAAAACGGAAGTACACCCCAGATCCAGCCAAAACACTGCGATATGACGAAAAAGGCCATTGGGTGGTATGGGGTCAGAAAGGTCGCTGCCGTCTTTGTAAAACTGGAACTCCCCTTTCCAAGTGTTCCAAATGTGGAGTTTATTTGTGTTCGAACACAAGCAAAAATTGTTTTCTTATATACCATACTTAAGTATTACATTGTACAGAAAAACTGCTAAATAAAATATAAACTGTATTTGTAATAATACCCTATTTTTATTTACCACTATGGACAAGTGTTGCTTATAAGCAACTTCTTCCAGGACTTCGTAGGAAGGACATATGACTTTCAAATTTTGTAAACTGCTTATATAAGCCTATAAAAGTAGAATCGGCCATAGTTTGTATTTTTAGTACCAACGGGTTAAGAGCTGTCCTCAAAGGGTTGAAAACAAAAGCGATTGCATCAATAGCTTAAAATTGTTCATTAAATATTAATTATAATTCATAAGCGATGGATATATATAAATATCGAAAATAATACAACAAAATAACTTACATACATTCAAGTTTCAGTACAACAAACGCACGCCGATACACAAAAAAGAAAATGAAGCAATCTGACACGAACAATTACGGTACAGAGACACATGTACCGTCAGCTTTTTCTCCCTTTCGTCGCTTCCGATTTGCGGCGAATTGGCTACAAACTATGAAAATTTAATTCAATTCTTGACCAATGTGAAAAGGGTCCAACTGCATTGCTTTTGTTTATTCCTTCATTCCACTCTTTGTATTAATTTGAGTTCTGACAATTTTTTCGTTAGACCCCTTTTACATTGATCAACACTTGAAGTCAAGTTTTTTTGACGTTCTCTTTTGAACTTGACGAAAGCTTTCACATTGGTCAAGACTTGAATTCAATTTCTTGTCTTCTTTCCTTGTTTTCTAATAATAAAACGAGATAGGTAGCAAGCAAATGATTATAGTTTATAGAAATTTGCAAACTGAATTTTAATTTTTTACCACGATGGAAGTTAAGAAAATGTTTTTGCATAAAAATTTAATGCAAAATTAAATTAAATTAAATGCAAAACAATTTTAATGCAACCGAAGTCTAACAAACTCACATTGATATGCGAAAAATAAGATAAAAAGCACTGTCAACAACGCGAAAATAACAAAAGGAATAAGAAAAATTGCCGGTACAGCTTCAAGTTTCTTTTTCCCTTCCGTCGCTTCCGATGTGCGGCGAATTGCTTACAAACTCTGAAACTTGACTTCAAGCCTTGATCAATATGAAAGGCGTCCAACAATTTTGTGTTAAGGCGAATTTACACATTTCACTCAAAACGATGATAGTGAACGTTGAACGATAACAGTGAATCAATTTTTAATTTACATTATTCAAAGTGTAAATAAGATATTTGATGGATGATTCGGGGTTGAATGTCAAAATATATTCGTTGGCTGATTAATTTTATTGACGTTTAAAAAAATTAAATAAATAAAAGCTATTCAGCAATTAAAAAAAAAATATAAACTTTCTGCTTGAAATTATGTTAACACCTTTCGATTGTGTTTTAGTACGAAAGACACATCAGTTCGGTTTGCTTTTACTTTCATCAAAAGTAGGAAGACCTTCTACTTCTTTCACTGTTCAATGTGGATGACAATCATCTTCATTTTAAAGATGAAACTCAATTTACATTTTACAAATCAGATGATTCATCCAAAGTGAACGATGATAGTGAATTGTGTAAATTCGCCTTTACATCGGTTTTACTCCCCGTTCAATTCGCCGTATTGTTGTTTACGCGGCTTAAGAAGTTTCACTTCAAAAAGAGAATAAAAGTGTTCATTGCACGCAGAGAAACTGAGCATTGTCTGACCTCAGCAAAAGCGTTAAAAAATATGATACGTGTAAATAGTTACAAAATGTTAATTATTTTAACGGAGCAAACCAAACGTTTTGATTTCCATTATTATTCAATTCCAAAGAGTTTTATTTGGAAAAAATGTCTGCAACATTAAAAAACTCTACCAAAATATACCAAATTAAAAAAAAAGATAATCTACCAAATTGAAAAATTCTACCAAATAACCAAAGACCAATTTTGGTGAAACTACACGGAGAAAACTGTTTGCTAAATTTGTATTGTGGTTAAGCAAAACTTGCGCTTGATTCTCAGCAACTTCGAAATTTTGCTAGATTTCAGCAAAAACTAATCAAAAGTTGCTATTCCAGTGTATAATTACTAAACTAAACTAAATTATTAAAAACTGCAAAAGCAAATTTCTGCTTAATTCAAGTAAAAGTTTGCTAAGTTATTATAAATTGAAATAGCAAATTTTGATGAGTATTTGCTGAAATCTTGCATACTTTTTGCAGTGAAATAATTATTAACATTAAATTAAATTGCAAAATTACCACCATTTGGAGAGTTGAACCTTGACCGCGTGAGTGTAAGTGCATGGACTTATCCATTCGACCATCGCAGTTGCTAACCCATCGTCGGCTAATATTCTTCATTAAGAATAAACGTGTGCTCGTGTGTTAAAAAGAAATTTGCTTGAATTGAATAAAAATTTGCTATTTGAATTTATGATAACTT
This sequence comes from Dichetophora obliterata, assembly GCA_963920525.1. Classification (NCBI taxonomy): domain Eukaryota; kingdom Metazoa; phylum Arthropoda; class Insecta; order Diptera; family Sciomyzidae; genus Dichetophora; species Dichetophora obliterata. The sequence continues at coordinate 87,711,433 of OY986437.1, forward strand.
AACAAATATTTGCTTGAATTAAGTAAAAATTTGCTATTCCAATTTATAACAACTAAGCAAATATTTGCTTGAGTAAAGCCGAAACTTGCTTTTGCATTTTATAATAACTAAGCAAAATTTTGATTAAATTCAAGCAACATTTTTGTTTTGCTTTTTCCTAAATACGTGAGGAGTGATTTCAATTTAGCAATCTTTTTCTAAAATCACACCGTGATTGAGCAAAGTTTTGCTGATTTGCTTTTAAGCAAAACATTTGCTTGATTCAAGCAAATTAATTTCACCGTGTACATTTGATAGAATTCAACAAAAGCTTTAACGCTGCTACCTACTAAAAAAAAATGGTCAATAATAACATTTTAATGCATATCGTAAGCGCGATGTGACAAAACTTGATTTGTTTTACTTAGAGTCGATACTTTTTTTAATTTTAACGAAACCGTTTGGCTTTTATAGTCTTTTCTAGCATAAAGTTTTGAAGTGAAGCTTGGGCGTAACCCGCTGGGTCCCTCCATATCTGAAATATTTAATGCGATTTTTTTTAGTGTGGTATCTCCGATATGTGTTTATGTGATTCACTTTTTAGTGAACCCTGAACTGTATCATATCCTAATTTGATTTAAAAATTTCAATGTGTTTGAATTGTATTATTGTCCACCTTTGCCTATATTTTACCTATGAGAGTGAATAGCGGTCTATTTACATTCCATACATAGACTCTTAACAATCATCTATGCAATAAAGATTTCAGGGAAAAAAAACACCAGCGTTTTCTATTCACTGTCTGTACCCATTTAATATGCGGCCCTGGGACAGAGCCCCAAGGGACATAATCCAAAATCTGAGATTAGTTAATAATTCTCAAAAAAAGGGGACATAATCCCAAAAAAAAAGAGGAGATATTCCCAAATTGAATTTGGGATTATGACCGCTTCAAAAGAGGACATTATCCCTAATTTGGTCATAATCCCGAATAAAAGTTTTGCATTATTCTTTGTAAAATTTGTCCTTGTACGGAATAATGGTAACTTGAATTTTTCAAATAACTATTTTCTAATTTACCTAAATGATCGAAGAAGAAAACGCCGGCGCTATGAAAAATCGTAAAAAAAAAAAGAAAAATCGCCCATTGGACTTACGGAGGATTGTAATCCCTACGAAGCGGCCGAAGGCCTCCCATTTAAAAATAATTATTTCTAGAAGTACTGTAGATAGCAAAGCCGATGTTGGACTTATTGAGGGTTAAGAATTCTGTTAATAGAATTATGTCCAGAAATACTGTAAACAGCGAAGCCAGTGTTGGACTTACTGAGGGTTGTCATCCCTATTAAGAAAGGAATTATGTTCAGAAGTAATTTAGATAGCTATAATTCTCTTTTTAATAGGCGGCCTTTGGCCTCTGCTTAGAGATTACAACCCTCAGTAAGTCCAACTCCGGCTTCGCTGTCTACAGTAAAATAGCTTACGTCGACTAAAAACAGATCTAAGTTATTAATGCAGTTGTGTTCCACGCATATAGAACTATAAGCACACAAAATCTGGAGCTTCTAGCATGACCTTAGCCAAAGTTATGACACAAAAATAAAAGACCCTTCCGTACAACTAATATGGCGATTAAAAGCTTTGAAGCAAGATTTCTCGAAACTTTGAAATCAGACTTAAGGGGTCGTTCATAAGCTACGTTACCAATTTGGGGGAGCGAAGGTGTTTTGAAATGCACTACGAGAAGTAACGGTAGAGGGGGAAGGGTTTAAAATATTGTAACGAGACCAAAAATTAAAAAAAGAACTCAAAAAAATTAAATTGAATATTATTTAAGCCATATGAATCCGTTGTTACTCTGGAATGTTAATATATTTTAAAATATTTTATTTTTTTTTAATTTTCTTGAAAAATAGCGAGGATTTGCAAGAGTGTGCTATTAAATGAGGAAAACATGTCTTTTAAGAAAAATATATTTTCTATGATTTTAATTAAAATTTATAATAGTTGTAATTACATTTGTAAATTTGAAAACGAAATTACGGAGAAAATTATTTAACCAATATTGTTAGCACTAAATTGATCTTTTAATAGAGGTTATTCAATCCTTTTAATTATGAATTATATGGTAATATAATTTGGTATGCAACATTATTTGTATGAAAATGCACTGTGGCGTATGACTGACATTTTATATAAGAATGAGTGTATGAAACATATCTGGTCGCATAGCGTGGAAACTGTTTGTTTTACGTTAAAACTGTTAAGGGCATTCTTGTAGAGAATTATCTGATCTTGAATCTGATCTTGAGCATATTTGCTATTCTACAAAGAGGAGCCAGAGACATAAACGAATGACCGATTTCGGTGATTTTTGAACCTAAATATCTTCTAGCGCATTCATAATATCATAAGGAACTCTGTACAAGTTGTTTTTTATGCATAAATGAACTGATTTGCATCAAAAACCTTAGCTCCTAATTTTTTTGGATTTCAGATTTATTTTTGGATTTCAAATATGTGTCTGCCAATGAAATATTTAAACCCTCGGGCGAAGTCAAAAGTTATGTCGCAGAAAAAAAATATAGATGCAGAAATTATTTTTTTCGCGTGGTTTTCAAAAATATATGAAGCCCATGAAGATTTTTTGCTTCCATACATTTCGTTCCACTCTAATATACACGTTTGGTAACCTTAGAAATGGTTGTTAAAATTAAGTTCCCTGTTTTTGCCAAACAAAGTTATTTGTTGAA
>OY986437.1:87719164-87729164 GCA_963920525.1 Dichetophora obliterata
ACATTAAAATATTTTCATATTTTCAGTATTTTTAATAGTTTTATTTACCGCTTTATTTCATATCACGTAAAAGAGCACCAACGACAAGAAAGATGCAATACGCAATATAAGTTATTTTTAAAGAAAGAATGTGTTGCTTTTCGTGTCTGGTTTGTCGTAAGTATGTTTATCAAAATAGAAAATAATGAAATTCGAAAATTTAACACTATGCCAAGACTGGCAAGTTTTGCTGTATTTCTATATTTATCTTTTGTTGTTAATTTTTTTTTGAGTTTTTTTAATATTAAAGCTCTGGTAAAACTCTTATTAATTATTTCGGAAAAGCCTTATGCAAGTTCCATTCGGAAATTTAATCAATGTACAAATTGCAATCTCTCAACAGTTTAACGATAATTTCTTACCGAAGTTTATTAAAAGTACACTCTAAAAAAGATATGTAAATTTACTAAAATTATTACAGTAATTTTTTGTTGAAATTCCAACTGATGTCTGATTTTACTATAAATCTTGCATTAATTTTTGAGTGTTTACCAATTTACACAATTCTTACTAAAATTAAACAATAAATGTTGAATTTTGTTGCAATAACAGCTGCAAAGTAATAGATTACTACATACATTTAATTAAAATTAAACAGTTGAATGTTCAACATCGACAATATATTCAACAGTTGAGTTAGCTTGTCAAAGTGTTAGGATCATTAACTTAAAGTTCTCTGATTTTTGATTAAAAAAGTGTAATGAGAATTCGGTTTTAGTAAAAGTTAATTGAATGCTGTGTTATTAGTGATATTTTGTCAGCAATATCTGAATGTTTTAGTTCTTTGAAATAATAAAAAAATTTCTTGTGTTTCATTTCTTCAGTTCCTAAGTGTTTATTTTTCATTTCGTTTTTTGTAGTGCCAATTTGAAGAAGAATAAACATGAAACAGAAATCAAACCATATCTCTGCACGTACCGTCAAAAGTGACAAATTGTTTTTTTATATCTTTACTAGAATAACAATAGAAGTTTAGATTGACTACATCAATTATAGTAAAACTAAATATAAATTGCAGAATTTTTCTGAAATCGAAGTAGTAGATTTGTATTGGCACTACACAGATGAAAGTAACATTGAACAATTGATGTTTAATTTCGCTGCAATATCAATTTCATTGCTTCCTATTTTAAGCAAAATTCAACACTGTTTGTTGAATTTCACTACACAACAATGGAAACAAGATGTTGAATGAAATAAGAGTGTGTAAATTTACTACAGTTTTAGTAGCTAACCTGTTGCCTACAACTGTTGTAGTGAATTTCAACAAAAACTTTTTAGAGAATAGTTTCCATTCGCCACAGACGTTTTATCTTTATTAATTTCCTCAAGACAATACATGTCAAAACATGGTATAACTAGACAAGGTAGTGTTAAGGCTGAATCTGCTCTCTTTCTTAATGGCCACAACTGTCAAAACCATCCATTTTTACATTTTGCCTTCTTTTCGCACTCTCATCGGTTGCAGATTTTGTATGAGCTTTCAACTTTTGTTTGACAGCTTCAGTCACCGGCTCTTCGCCCTAACACTACCTTGTCTAGTTATACTATGTGTCAAACGAAATAAAAAATTAGATTTCTTATTTTTTTCTAAAGCGCAGCACTGCTTGTATATGTATCTCACTTTTCGCCTTGCATAAAGAGAAAACGTTTAAGCAATGCTTGGCATCTGGGATGATTTCTAAAAAACTTAGAACATTGATTAATATACTTATTTAAAATTTTGAAAGGAAAATGACCCTATAAAATGCTATAGCATATATGGGTATTTCCGCAGAAAGGTCCACCGTGTCTAAAAATTTAAAAGTTATTAAAAGCTTATAATTTTATGATGTTATACTAGAGAAACATTTAAATTTTACTAATTTAAGCAATTGTTACATAAATTCATTTACCATGATGACCAAATCGACTGCACAGTTACACAAATGTAGTTTCCTTTTTCGTAAATGTTTAGTAAACGTTTCGTAAACATTTTTGTTTTTGTAAAAATGGAAGACATTACCCTGCTGGACAGCTGTAACAAGTTTACATACACAACGAAACAGAATTTGGTGTTCACCAATACACTCTTACTCTGTCATTTCATGGAAAACAAGGAAAGTTATACGTGTTTGTATGTCTAGCTCTTTTGCGGTCATAAAATAAACTCAACAAGAAAAATAAGCACGCAACACAAAACGGTGAAGTCGAATGGAAGTTTTGAAAATAAATTAAAAATAGTGCATACGAAGTTTAATAATTTTTCTTTTTAGATTAACAAATTGAATAGCTACTGGTAATACTTGGGATAAATTGTATCAAAACAATCAACTGCGAAAATTTCCTTTTGATGTTCTGTGGTGTTAATGCCGATTTATTCTTTTATAGTTGTTTGTTGGTTAAAATTTTATAATCATAATTAATATCTATCCGGGAGGTAGATATTTTATTAAACAAATAATTCAAAAACTTAAAACAATTGTGTTTATAATTTTGCATATAACAAGCCAGAGCTCTAACCTATCGGCTAGGGGGTGGGCTAGACAAAACGGCATAGGGAGAAGGGGAGAATAGCGCACAACTGAAATCCTAATTGGTGTGAGCAGTTTAGCTATATATTTTTCTCATAGTAAAAACATGTGTGGCAGAAAGGGATGTCAGATCACACGGATGAGAGTCAGAGATGCAAACTTTGTGACATTTTGATCACCACTTGAGCAATGGTCACAAGTTTTGTATGAAAAATTTTATATGGACGTAACGCAAATCGTGTGACCGCTCGTGTTATATACGCCGTATGTAACAGTTACTGTTCTAGCTGGGTAGCTAAAAGCTAACCATTTTTCTATTGGTTAAGGCTAGAAAAGGACAATATATTAAATTTGTTTGTTAATTACTTACAATAACTAAAATACAAAAATATAGCCTACTGCTTTGAAATGTCATATGATTAGCAGCCATACAATTCATAAGAATGAATTCCAAAATCTGTACATTCATATGCTAGTTTAAACAGTGAGTTGATCACAGCTTAATCACTCAAAGACTACTGAAGAGGAAAATGTAGTGATTTCCGAAACAGACTGTCTAGTCAGCTAAATGATTGACTCTATACAGAGTTGTTGTTGTTGTTGTTGCCTTCTTGAAAACTTACTTGATCTAAAGCTCACAATCTTAATTCATAAAATATAAAAATATACAAATCGTTGTCCACTTGTATCATAATGGAAAAAATGTCACCCTCGAATTGTCACGTATCGAATCAGATTTTGATTAAAAAAAAAAGGTGAGAAAATAATAAAATCAAACAAAATGCATTATAAAGTAACATTATTGCAAAATATTCTTAAATTAGTCACTTATTACAGTGCTTCCTAAGAGCTATAATATAAAGTAAAAAAAGAATTGAAATATGGTGTACTTTGGTTTTATTTTTAATTTATATGTGTACGACGGTCACGTTCGACATAATGGAAATGCCCAAATATGATATCTTAAATTTTTTTCATAAAAATCGGCCCAATACTTTTGGAGTTTGAAAAGAAAATTTGCACTTCAATTATATGTAGATATAAAGTTATCTTTTAGTCTTTTTTGAGTTTTATTAAAATGTAAATAAAACTTCTTTAAGCTACACCGCTAAAGTAGCTTTATATTTATTGGTTTTTTGTGTTAATGCATTATATTCTTCATTTCAAAGTTTTTAATTTTATATTCCAAATTTTTTTTAAGTGCAAGACTTGCAGTTAGTTTAGTGAAATAATTTGTTTCATTGGTGTTATGTTGTGTTTGCGTTCTTTATTTTTCTCACTTTAATGCAATGAAATTCCGACTGCTTCGCGTGACATTAAATATAGCAAAAAACAGTCGCGGCAGCTAAAAAAAAACGAAACAACACAATAAAACGCCACAAAATATGCTACATAATCATGTACAAAATACGTGTACATTTAACCTCAAATAAGATGGAGCAGAAAACAATGTGGGAAAAAAGAAGAAATAAATTAAGAACCATAAATAAACAAAAGACTTTGCTTGGTAGAATATTTTAAATGATTTCATAAAGAAAGTAAAAAAGACGAATGAAAGAGCTTACAGCGAAAAGCGACAAATATGGAGATAGAGGCAGAGAAAGTGTTATGCAGATACCGTATCAAAACACACGTACACACATCTGACGACAAGTATAGCTAACATACAAAGCCATAGGACACACACAAACAACACAAAATTAAAAAAAAAACACAACACTCGTTTCCAACGGCTCAAACAACGCGCTCTTCCTTTGGCATCTTAAGCCTTATATTGTTCTGGAGAATTACTTGGCCATATATTTTAGCCTGCTTATCTATGAAAACTATTGCCCGACACACATGCGAGCGTAAACATCTCTTAATGCGTGCTGTCTGTTGTCTAATGTTTGTATGTACTTGGGTTTTTTTTTTGTATTCATATACATATGTTTGATTGTTAATAAAATATATACAACAGTTTATATCGTTGGGTTTGGTGGTTCTACCTCTTTTTTTTTCTTTGGCTGTAGCTTGTCGGGACTCGTCGGGACTCGTCAGTTAGCTGGCTTGGCTTGGCTTAGTGTTAAGTTATTTCTGTTACTTATGATGTTTTTACTTCTCTTGTTCTATTTGCTGTCGCGTTTGTGCTACATTTGTTAAGCTTTGTAAGTGTGGGTGTGTGTATGTGTGTAAATCCCAGTTGGAAAATGAGCCCTGCTGTATGTCTGCTGGCAACATGCCTCGGAAGGTCAGGAGACATTCTCGTCTCCATACCCGTTAATATATTTTTTCTATAGGCAAGTCCCAGGCCGGCATGTCTGCCAAATGAACTGCCCTAGCAGCAATGCTGCATGCATCTCACGGCATTTATGCTGCATTCATCACACGGTATTACTTCTGCATTCATACCATGAGATGCATGCTGCATTGCTGATACGGCACTTCATTTGACAGACATGCCTATAGAAAGAAGATATAAGCTGGTATGGAGGCGAGCATGTCTGCTGAACTTCCAACAAATGCTGCCGGCAGTTAAAAAAATACCATTATCCGGAGACTTGAACCTCGGGCTCGTAAAAGTAAGTGCATCAGCTTATCCATTCGACCATCGCAGCTGTTAGCTAATCGCTGCTTAATTTACTTCATTAACAATAAACGTACGAGCACAGAGTAAGAAAATGAATGCGTTCATTTTGTTATTATAAGCAGTTAATGAAAAAAATCGAAACGAAATCACAAAAAAAAACAAAAAAAATAAACTGGCCATTTCAGCCCTTGGAAGGACTTTGGCCTAGCTTCTAATGATCAATTGTGTTGTGCGTGTTATTAAATGTTTGATCTTAAATAACCGAGAACTGGACCTACTTGTTTTATGCCGATGGCAATTTTTACTCTCTGAGGTTTGCCATTGTCTGCAGAGAGGTGACGACCGAACAGAAAAATTAATTCAATTGATAAAACTTTCTGTCTGAGCTGGAATTGAACCCGGGCTACAGCGGTTCTTAAGCTTAGGGACCACGCACTCTACCCACTAGGCTACGGTCGCCACATAAAAAACAAAACAAACTAAAAAAAACCAAAACAAAACTAAAAGCCATTAAGTAAAAACAAAAACAATTATGTATGTCTTTGCAGGGATTTGAACCCACAACCCAAGATTCCAAAAAAACAAAAATAAAAACTAATGCCTCAGCCAACTGAACCATTTGCACTGTTGTGATGTTGTTGAAATTATATATATAACAACATTGTTGCTATCAAAAGTGGGTTGGAGTCATTTTGCAAAATTTCAAAAAAAAAATCTTAAAAAAAACTAAAAAAAATCTTCAAACTCAAAATCTTGAAAAACCTACTCATGTCTATATTGAAAATTTTACACTGTTTCGAAAAGTTTTATATATTGAAAAAATGTCATAATTCGAAAAATGATAAATTTCAAAAAAATTTTCAAATTTTTAATAAGTGTCAAAATCCAAAAAGTGTAAAAATTAAAAAAAAAATGTCAAGTTTTAAAAAAATGCGAAATTTTAAAATACTGTTATATTTTGAAAAGTGTCAAAATTTTAAAAAGTGTCAAATTTTGAATAAATGCCAAATCTAACAAATAAAGGAATGATGCTACTTTATGATCCGCACTCCAATTTGTTGTTAATATTTTTATTATATGTGTATGGACCTTCTTAACTCAAATATGAAAAAAGCACGCTCGCAAGTAGCTTAGGAGATAAAATTCGTAAAAAATCATCATACTTTTGCAAAAATTTGACGTAGTTGTTTTCAAAATTTGACACCTTTCATGTTTTTTTTTCTCTCGAAATCTTGCCTTTATTCGAAATAACAACCTTATTTAAAATTTCAAAATTTTTCAAGATTTATGCATATTGTTTAATTTCTAGACTTTTTTCAAGATTTTTGGTCTAAGGTTTTATATTTTCAAGATTTTTTTTCAAGATTTTGGTTGATCCAAGATGTTGACATTTAAGCAATTCAAACACAAAGTGTCGGCGAATTACAATAATCATGAAAATATTGAAGTTGTTGGCCCTTACAATTAACCGGAATTTTGCATTAGCAACATGATACTTTTGCTAATGCACCCCCACTTAGAAGTAAGGAAGATGTGCTTAAAATTTCAAAAAGTAGACCTCAAAACTTAGAATTAAAATTATAAACTTCCACATTCCTTTCATCGGCAGGCCTGCATTGTTAACCATCTGGGATATGACTTCATGTGAAACGCTAAATTGTCTATGTTCCCAATGTGCACAAAAACTGATGCGGATCCGTTTCGTACCCATTACGAGTCCGTCAGTTCGCATTTTGCTTTCTTATGTTTCAAAGAACCCGTTTAGAACTCGTTACGAATCTGTCAAAAAATGATAATAACGTTAACATAAAAGGGAATTTTAAAATTGTTTTAAATATTTTATTTTATTTTTAGTGGATTAGGGATACGAAATACAATTGTGTACTTATGATTATTTTAAATTACTCTTTTTATATCATAAGTTATGAACCTATATCATTATTAAAATAAATTTACATTTCCTTATTTATTTAAAATGTAATATGTAAGAATGAAAGAACTGAAATAATAAAAAAATAATATAAAAATTTTTTTTATATAGCATAAACTTTAGTGTTCCGTTTTGAATCCAAGCTATTTAAAAAAATAAGTCCGTTGCAAATTCGCATTGTTTAAAAAAAATACTCCGAAACGAAAATGACGTCCGTTCCGAGTCCGTGACGAATCCGAATAGTGGAAAAAGCAATTCGTATATTTGAGAGAAATTTCATACGAATAAGGATCAGTTCCGGATTCGAAACGCAATCCGTTTCGGATAAAAAATACAAAAAAGTAAGTCCGTCTTGAATTTGAAAAGGATCCGTTTGGCACACTGGGTTGTTTATGCTGCATCTTTGTAACGTAGGTAGTTTGATTGTGTGTGCGTGAGTGTAGTAGCCCTGTAGGAAAATCAACTATTTTAAAAGTAGTTGAAAAAGTAGTTTTTCAACTACTTTCACCACAACTAGCTGAAATTCTGACTTTTTTCCATAGAACGAACTAACATATTTTGTATGGTGATGTCCGCTAAATAAGTCAATTGACTTCCGTCTGCATATGTTTTCAACTACTTGTTAAATTAGTTGAATTTAAATTATTTTTTAACTACTTTAAAATAAATCAATTGAAAACCGCATATATTTTACACCACTTATTAAATTATTGGGGGTTGGAATTAGTTTTAAAGGTTTTCTAAGAGATGGCGTAACTATCAATAGATCGCATCGGGCACACCTGTGACTATATTCATTTCAAAGCACATTGTCTAAGCTTCATTTTTCAGTATGTGTTATTCCACTGAAGTGTAAACAACATATATTTTTTTTCTCTGTGAACATGTCGACTTTCGTTCCAACAAAACGCAATTTGCGGGAAGGTTTACTTTTGTGCTTCCATTTGAAGAAAAAAGCGGTTGAAGCACAACGCACGCTTACTGAGGCTTACGGGGACTATGCTCCATCGATTTCTACTTGTGAGTACTGGTTCCGTCGGTTTAAAAGTGGTGATTTTGATACGCAAGACAAAGAGCGTCCGGGCCAGCCGAAAAAGTTTGAAGATGAGGAATTGGAGGCTTTGCTCAATGAAGACCCGTGTCAAACCCTTCAAGAATTGTCAGAATCATTGGGAGTCGACTTATCAACGGTCGGCAAACGCTTGAAGGCGATGGGAATGATTCAAAAGCAAGGAAATTGGGTGCCGTACCAGTTGAAGCCGAGAGACGTTGAACGGCGATTTTGCATACAACTGCTTCAACGGCATAAAAGGAAGAGTTTTTTGCATCGTATTGTCACTGGCGATGAAAAATGGATCCATTACGATAATCCTAAGCGAAAAAAATCGTGAGGACCACCCGGCCATGCATCAACATCGAGGGCCAAGCCGAATATTCATGGCGCCAAGCTTATGCTGTGTATTTGGTGGGATCAGAAGGGTGTCGTGTACTATGAGCTGCTAAAACTTAACGAAACCATCACTGGGGAACGCTACCAACAACAATTGATGCAATTGAGCCGAGCATTAAAGGTTAAACGACCGGAATATGCCAAAAGACACGACAAAGTGGTTTTTCAACATGACAACGCACGGCCACATGTTGCATGAACCGTCAAGGAAACGTTGGAGGCGCTGAATTGGGATGTGCTACCCCACCCGCCTTATAGCCCAGACATAGCCCCTTCCGACTACCACCTATTCAGATCGATGACGCATGGCTTGGCTGAGCAGCGCTTCACTTCTTACGAGGATACCAAAAAATGGGTCGATTCGTGGATTGCCTCAAAAGACGAATCGTTTTTCCGGCGCGGAATCCATATGCTGCCAGAAAGATGGGAAAATGTTGTAGCTAACGATGGACAATACTTTGAATAATATACATTGTACCGTTGTTTCTAAATAAATGCTCAAAAACCGAAGAAAAACCTTTAAAATTAATTCCAACCCCCAATAGTTAAATTTAAAAAATTTTTTTAAATACTTTAAAATAAGTCAATTGAAAACTAGTTAATATTCCACTTACTGAAGATGAATTAAAAAGAATTGAAATTTTATTGTTTTGAAAAATATATACATAAATTCATTTATTGAAAGCCTAAAGTTAATAATTTTTAATGAAATAGCATGGTTAAATATATATAAACTTGTAATCTAATAAAAATTTGCTATAAAAACATGTCAAAATGATATTAGTTGCCGCCTTAATATAATTCAAATTAGTTTTTAAACCTCTTGTTTTTAAGTAGTTTCTCAATTGTTTCATATATAATGTAATAAAAACTATTCAAAATTGAAGTGGATGCCGCCTTAATATAATTCAAAGTTGTTCATAAACTAGTTAATTTTAAATTAGTTTTTAATAAGTTGTTTTTAAAAACAATTTAGTTTGTTCCTATAGGGAGTGTTGGCTCTCATATGTTTGAGTGAGTGTTTTTTAATTTTTGTGTTGTATTTAATTTTATTAATTACTTATCCATTTGCTTAAGTTGATTTTAACTTTTTATAGAAAAACTTATACACCTTGTTTTTATCTTCTTATCTTAATAATATAAAATACGCTCTATCTTATACCATAAGTGTTAATATGAAAAACTGCAAAGAAATTATCTGCGACTTGGTTGAAGTTGGAATACCCTGCAATTTAAGAATATCCGAGGAAGCGATAATGTTATTGTTTTGATGACATCTTTATTATTGTTTATTATTTGTTTATCTTTATTATTGTTGTACAACTATTCAAGAATATTTAAAAAAATTTAAATCAATTCCGTTTATAATACAGATTCTACAGCGCTTATAACCGGGTTCACCAGAGTAACTTTAAATGTGTTTAACTCAAAACATACTTTTACAAAACGGGCCACACTACTGTAAAAAACTAGTCAACCGATCTTAATTTTTTTAATCT